>WBNM01000030.1:1473-15012 GCA_013399055.1 Ramphastos sulfuratus | reverse complement strand
GTTGGAATCTCTGCAGAGAAGGAGACTCCACAGCCTCTCTGGACAGCCTGCTCCAGGCCTCCAGCATCCTCACAACAGAAAAGTTTCTCCTCCTGTTCAGATGGAACCTCCTGGGTTCCAGTTTGTACCCTTTGCCCCTTGTCCTGGCACTGGGCACCACTGACAAGAACCTGGCCCCATCCTCTTGCCCCCCACCCTTTAGCTCTTGCTGGGCATTGCTCAGATGCCCTCTGGGGCTGCTCTTCTGCAGGCTCTCAGCCTCAGGGCTCTCAGCCTTTGCTCCTCACTGAGCTGCCCTGCAGCTTTGTAGCCTCTGCTGGACTCTCTCCAGCACTTCTCTGCCTCTCTTAAACTGAGGAGCACAGCACTGGACCCAGCAGCCCAGATGTGCCCTGGCTATAGCAGAGCAGCCAGAGAGGAGAACCTCCCTCAACCTGCTGCTCACACTCTTCTTAATGCACCCCAGCAGAACATTTGCCTCCTTGGCTGACTCAAGTGCAGCTTCTTGCCCACCACCACTGCCAAATCCCTCTCCACAGAGCTCACTCCCTCACCTATCCTGGTGCAGGAGGTTGTTCCTCCCCAGCTGCAGGACCCTACACTAGTTCTTGTTGAACTTGCTGAGGCTCTCCTCTGCCCTGGGTCTGACTGAATGGCAAAGCCTGACCTGGTGCCAGTTCTGCCCCAGCAAACCAGCTGAGGCTGCACTGTGTCCCTTTGCAGTGTGCAGTTGTATTTAGTCATCTGAAGCTCACTGCTTGCTCACAGCTACTTCATTCTCAGAAATCCCAACTGATCCCCTTGATCTGGGCTGCACAANCCTGACATCCTGAGAGCTGTGATCTGGCAGCATCTCTCAGCTGCAGAGCAGGCAGTGTGCACTGGCCCCAGCTCACTGCCAGGGCAGGGCCACAGTACTCACACCCCTCCCCAGCTGCTTATTCACACCCCAGCACTGGTGGGGCTGAGGGATAGGAGGCAGCTACTGGATCCTACATCCACCTCTGGTCAGTGTGGCTGGAGGATCAGAGCAGTACCAAGCCCTCAGGTACTCCCACACAGCCTTAGAGAAGCACCAGAGAGAGGGTGGGAAGGAATTGGGGGACCACACAAGGTTAAAGCAGCCCACATGGAAAAAGCCATCTCTAGGAGATCCAGCAGGCTGGTTTGGAGGTCCTGGGGTGCTAAATGCAGCACTGGCCTGGAAGTTCACTGTGCAAGATGGCCAAATGACTCAGTTCCCAGTGATTTTGCCTGGTCACATCCCAGTTTCCCTGCTGCATGCTTATCCCATAAAGCTGCAGAGGTGGGATTAAGCCATCCCTCAAACATCTGCAAAAACCCAAACACTCCTGGGCAGTGGAAATTTTTGACTTTCACTCTGACTTCAGGGACTGGACCCCAATCCAGTTGCAACATTAATCAACCGCTTAAAGAGCTCCTGTTTGGAGCCCAGCTGAAGGCAGTGACTCAAGTGACCTTTTCTGGTGCTGGAGCAGCCCCTGCCTTCTGTCATGGAAGAGGAATTGCTGTCTCACTGCATCCTGGTAGGTGCCAGTGCCAGGCAAGCAGCAGCTTTGGTGTTGTCATGCTCCTGCTCCCTCTGAGCAGAGCCAGCTGGGGCTGCAGATCTCCACTTGCTCCACTCCCAAGGAGCAACTGGGGAAAAGAGATCTGCTGCAGGACACAGCAAAACAGAACCAGCTAAGAATGTTCAGCACACCAAAGGAGGCATCACAGTGTCAGTGCAGGGTTGAGCCCAGCTCAGCAGCAGGCTGCCAGTGAAAGGTCTTCTCTCTGCCTTGAGCTCATTAATAAAAGCTTTTTATTGAAAATAAAAATGAACATAAATTGCAGGAGAGAGCTTTGCTTCAAAATTTAAAGAAAAGGCTTTTTTTTTTGGCCATGAAGTCTGCAATCAAAGGATGGTTTAGGTTGGTAAGGAACTTGCAAGGTCATCCAGCCCAACCTTTAACCCAGCACTGCCAGGGCACCACCAAACCATGGCCCTCAGCACCACCTCTCCATGGCTTTTAAAGCCCTGCAGGGATTGGGACTTCACCACTGCCCTGGGCAGCCTGGGCCAGGGCTTGGCAACCCTCAAAGGGGAGAAATTGTTCCTCATGTCCAACCTAAACCTCCCCTGGTGCAACTTGAGGCCATTTCCTCTTGTCCTGTAGCTTGTTCCTTGTAAGAAGAGACCAACCCCATCTGGCTGCAGCCTCCTCTCAGGGAGCTGTAGAGAGCCAGAAGGTCTCCTCTGAGTCTCCTTTGCTCCAGGCTAAACAATTCCAGTTCCCTGAGCTGCTCCTCATAAGATTTGTGCTCTAGACCCTTTTGCAGCCTCATTACCCTTCTCTGGACATGCTCCAGCACCTCAATGTCCTTGCAGTGAGGGGTCCAACACTTAACTCAGTATTCAAGGTGCAGTGCCACCAGTGCTGAGCACAGGGAGACCATTCCTGCCCAGGTCCTGCTGCTCACACTATTCCCTCTCCTCATTTTTGGACTCCCAGCCTAATGAGTTCCTGTTCTATCAAAACCACTCTGGTCTCTGCCTGCTGCTGCTCCAAGCAGGGATGCTGGTGGCCACTCACCCCCAGAACAGGGATGCAAGCCTCCTGCTAACAAATCAACCTTCCATCATCTCCCCCAGCCCAGCAATCAGAGGGCAAAAGTATGAGGGTAACATCTTGCTGCCATCAGCAGTGACCTGAAGGCAGTGCACACAGGACCTGACCACAAGACACAAGAGGCCACCAGGCCACCAGCAAACATTTGCTTCCAACAGGATCCACAAGGAGACACCCAGAGAGGAGCAGCAACAGGGCAAACAGATCACAGATGTGATGGATCCCCTGAGCACTGAGGCTGTTTGCAGCTCAGAAGGTTTCCTAAGGAGTGCTGGGGAGATGAACCACAGCAGACCTCTCCTCCAGAAACCTCTGCCCCCACATTTGGACCTACAGAAGCAGCAAGACAGCATTGGGAGCTCAGAGAGCAGAGGCTGTGCCCATCACCAGAGCAGGCAGAAGAGCTGTGCCACCAGCTGCAGGATGTAACTGCCCTGTGGCAGACCACACAACCACCAGCCCCAGCTCAGGCTTTGAGGTGACAGCAGAGGAGCCATGAAGACCACTTCACACAGTCCAGCACCTACTGCCACAGGGCAGAGCTTCTGCTGGGCTCAGCTTTGGCTTTGAGTCATGGCAGAGGCAATGGAGAAAAGGTTCTCAATTCTCCCCAAAGTTACTTGGAAGCAAACTCAGCTAATGGCTGTCCAGAGAGGGGCCACGAGGGTGAGCAGAGGCTGAGGCAGTTGGGGCTGTGCAGGCTGGAGAGGAGAAGGCTCCCAGGGGACCTTCTTGTGGCCTTCCAGTGTCTGAAGGGGGCTACAGGAAAGCTGGGGAGGGACTTTTGAGGCTGTCAGGTAGGGATAGGGCTGGGGGGAATGGAACTAAGCTAGAAATGGGGAGAGTCAGACTGGAGGTTAGGAAGAAGTTGTTGAGCATGAGGGTGGTGAGAGCCTGGCAGGGGTTGCCCAGGGAGGTGGTGGAAGCCTGATCCCTGGAGGTGTTTAAAGCCAGGCTGGATGAGGCTGTGGCCAGCCTGAGCTAGTGTGAGGTGTCCCTGGGCATGGCAGGGGGGTTGGAACTGGCTGATCCTTGTGGTCCCTTCCAACCCTGACTGATTCTGTGATTCTCTGGCACTCCTCCTCCAGAGTCAGGTGGGGATGCTTTCACATCTCTCCTTCCACCTAGGGCACAAAGTCTCTCTTACAAAGCCAAACAAGATGCTGAATCAATGAGACACCCCAGAGGGGGTTGGTTGCCCTTTCTTTTTTCCTCCTTTTCTTCAAGCAAACCCTTTTGAGCAGGCTGCTGTGAGATGCAGAGAGGAGCACCTCCTCAGGTGCAATGCCAGCAGCACAAAGGATGCTGCCTGAGTGACCTGGGGAGTTCTCCTGCATTATCTGCACGCAGGCATTGTCCAAGTTTTCAACTGCTCTGATTCTCTGCCAGCTGCCATAAATCTCACCTGGAGAAGAGGGATCAAGTCCAGGCCTCATTAGGTTTTTATATTCTCTCCAATTGCTTTTGCAGGCCTCCAAGCCTGCCTCTGAGGGACCCCAGGGTTCAAAGATCAAATAAATTGTCTGGCAGATTTATCAGGTCTCAGGGTAGGTAGCCATGTAGTAAACTTCCTCCACTTTTCTCTCCCTCCCCCTCAATTCTGCAGCAGAATATAAAAGGGACACTAAAACCAAAAAGAAGATGGAATCCCATCACCTGCTTTGTCACCTCTCCACTTCTAGGATGCTGAGATCTTGATGCCTTCTTCACTGGCAGAAAGCAGCAGCAGCAGCACAGGAGGAGAGGAGGCAACAGCAGCACAGTCAAACAAGCCAAAAAAAAAAGAAGTTGTTAGACTGAACCTCACCAAACATGACCCCAGAAGAAGGCACCTGCCAAGCCTCCTCAGAGCTTCCCTTTGGGCTTGCACCAGGGGAGTGTTTCTGCAGAAGCTGTTGCTAGCAAGGTGCAAAGCAGCCCTGCCAGATGCCTGCAGGCAGCTCTGATCCCAGCAGGTCATTAGCTCCCAGAGCTGCTTTTACCCTTCCTACACAGCTTCCAGCCCTGTGCAGCTGGAGCACAGGACAAGCATCCTCATATACACCTCCAAAAGACACAGGGCTTGAGCTCAGCCCCGAAACTCTGCCTCCCTGCTGCACTCCTCCAGCCCAAGCAGAGCAGCAAGAAGGTCTCTTTGCTCCCAGTTCCCAGCCACCAACAAAAATCAACAGCAGACAAAAGTTCTCCTGGGNCTATGATTCTATGATTCTTTTGGAAGCAACTTGCAGTTACAGACTCTTGCCTTTGTGCTTTGGTTTGGTTTCTTTCTTTTTTCCCTCCAAGGTAGAAAGGACTTTCCAAACAGCCTCCAAAAGCACCTTACAGAGCTCTTCAGCAGTGAAGCAAAGAGATGCAAATGGCAAAGGACACAGTGGTGCCAGTGCCCTCTGTGCAGAGTGGGAGACTAAGGCAGCTCTGACATCCACTGGCTAAAGCAATGGAGCAGAACACACTGCCATGCAGGACCACCAGAGCACTTTGCTCCTGCCTGCTGAAGACAGGGAGAAAATCACCTGAATTGGTAATTTTTTGTAGCTTGGAAGTTCAATGCTGGTTTAGCAAAGGTCAGTGAAGCTCCTGCTGCTACACCTTACTCTTACCCCATCTCCCCAAAGGCCTCCTCTGCACCTCTCATCCCACCTCTTTTCCAGGCATATTAATGTATTAAGTTTCTTCTAGGCTGCTAAGAAAGGCCTGGAGCAGGCTGCCCAGAGAGGTTGTGGAGTCTCCTTCTCTGGAGAGTTTCCACACCCACCTGGCTGCATCCCTGTGCAAAGTGCCCTGGGTGATGCTGCCTTGGCAGGGGGGTTGGACTGGGTGATCTCTGGAGGTCCCTTCCAACCTCTGCAGTTCAGGGATGCTGTGACTCCAGGGGTACACCATGTCCCCATCCCACTCACCTGCTGGGAGTGCAGCTCATGCCAATGACAACTCCCACAGCTCCCTTGCTGCTTGCTCAGAGTCTCAAGTGACTCTGCCTGGTGCTGGGTCCAACTCTGCTCAGCAGTGACAGCCACACTGTGGCTGGTAAAGGCATCCTGGGAGTACTTCAGGGAGCATCTTGCTCCCTAGCAAGCATATACAGAAAGCAACACTAAAATCACAGGATCCCAGCTCACAGGATGTCAGAGGATGGAAGGGACCCAAAGAGCTCATCCAGTCCAACCCCTGCCAGAGCAGGACCAGACAATCCAGCTCAGGGCACACAGAACACATCCAGACAGTCCTGCAAAGGCTCCAGAGAAGGAGACTTCCACAGCCTCTCTGGGCAGCCTGTGCCAGGGCTCTGGGACCCTTCCAGGCAAGAAGTTGCCCCTTGTGTTGAGCTGGAACCTCCTGTGCTGCAGCTTCCATCCATTGCTGCTTGTCCTATCCCAGGCAGCAGTGAGCAGAGCCTGTGCCCCCTCTCCTGACCCCCAGCCCTCAGAGATTTAGAAACATTTCTTAGATCCCTTCTCAGCCTTCTCCTCTCCAGACTCTCAGCCCAGGTCCCTCAGCCTCTCCTCCCCAGGCAGTGCTCAGTCCCCTCAGCATCCTCACAGCCTCCCTTGGACTCTCTCCAGCAGGTCCCTGTCCCTCTGAAACTGGGCAGCCCCAAACTGAAGGCAGTGCTCAAGGTGAGGTCTCACCAGAGCAGAGCAGAGGGGGAGAAGAACCTCCCTGGATCTGCTGGACACACTCTGCTTAATGCCCCCCAGGACCCCATTGGCCTCTTGCCCCCCAGGGCACATTGCTGCCCATGGATGTTCTCCCCCAGCACTCCCAGCTCCCTCTCCCCAGGGCTGCTCTCCAGCAGATCACTCCCAGCCTGTCCTGCTGCAGTTTCTTCTTCCTCCCCAGCTGCAGGACTCTGCACTTGTCCTTGGTGAGTCTCATTTGGCTGCTCTGTGCCCAGCTCTCAGTCTGCCTCAAAGGAGGACAACTGCCACCCCCTCCAGGGCTGGGGGGGCACAGGCACTTCCAAGCCCAATGCCACATCTTGTGCCCTGGTACCCATCCGCTCAGTGCAACCACTCAGGGTCACCCCACAACTGCCAGGCCATGGAGACTCTGCCAGTTTTGGCCTGGACACTGCCTAAAGGAGAAGTCCAGAGCCAGGTGGACTACATTTTGCCTTCTGCTAAGCCCTCAGATGGTCCTGCTGAGCCTGGTTAATCAACTGCAGCATTCCACCCCAGAGCTGGCTGCTCGTAGGGGAAGAGGGAAATGATTTCTATATATAGGTCAGTAAGTGCTCTGGGAATGAAAGATGCTTTATAAAGAGTCCTCCCCTCAGCACACAGCATCAGCTGTGCCTTTTTTGGAGGCCTTTGGGTTGAGGTTTTTGCCTTTTTTTCCTTTTTTTTCACTTCTTTATTCCTCTCTTCAAATGGTTTTTCCATGCACCAGCTGATCTGGACTTATCTAAATGAATTTCCACAGGCAGAAAGCTTAATCTGCTCTCCTTGCAGACTTCCATATATTTTTTAATATGTCAAGCAGTGGAAATTTCTCAGAGTCAGGGGAGCCATGAGGTTTACTGCTCTGGAAGAGCAGAAATAGCTTTATCCATCTAACAGACTTCCATCCAACAGCAATGCAGAAGGAGCAAGGAGTAGGTGCAGAGCAGACACTCACCTCAGTGGAACTCCACAGGAGTGTCCATGCTAAATTGGGATTACAGCAGGAAAAACACTCTGGCTTGAGCTGGGTTTAGTATTTCCCCATCCCTATTTTAGCAGGAATTTGGACTCAACTGCTGATTTGTTCTGATGAAAATGAGTCATGAAGGCTTTGTTCCCCCAAAAGCAGGCTCTGCCTTATCCTTCCCATCCCACTTCTGCATTGCTGGCTCCTTCCAGAACTGCTCTGTTAAACTTTTGGCACTGTAACATCTTCATGAGTGACTTGGAGGACAGGACAGAGTGGCCCCTTGGGCAGTCTGCTGAGGATACAGCACTGGGAGGGGGAGCTGACCCCCAGGCAGGCTGTGCTGTCATCCAGCAAGACCTGGGCAGGATGGAGAGCTGGGCAGAGCTGAGCAAAGGCAAGCACAGGGGCCTGGGTATGAGGAGGGAAGAAGTACAGGGGAGAAGTTACCCTCCTGGGGAGTAGCTCCATGGAAGAGCAGCAGAAAGTGCTGGGGGACAAGTTGACCACAAGCCATGCTGTGGATCTGCTTTCATCAGGAGCTCTGATGAAGAGGAGCTCACAGGATCACAGGATGTTAGGAGCCTCCACAGATCGAGTCCAACCTCCCCCCTGAGCAGAGCAGGAGCAGAGAATCTAGCTCAGGTTGCACAGGAGCACATCCAGACAGGGCTGGAAAGCCTCCAGAGAAGGAGTTGCCAATGCCATGAGTGGTCAGAGTCCTCCAAAGCCTCATCAAGAGTTCCCTTTTATAAAGCTGGAAGAGAAAACCCCCCCAAAAAAAAAACCTGTAGGCCTATGGTAGGGGGTTGGAACTAGATGATCCTTGAGGTCCCTTCCAACCTTACCATTCTATGATTCTCTGTAGGATTCTCCTTGTCTGGCCATGGACACCTCAAGTCCATCTGTCTCCATGTCAAGGTCCAATTTCAGTTTGAATAATATTATTTTTTTTGTTAAATTAGTCCATGGAAAGATGTGCCTCCAGAGCAAGACTCATCTCAAGGAAGAATCCCACCCTTAAAGCCTTTGGAACCTCTTTTCCCTTCTGAAATCCTAGGGAAATGGTCTAATTGGCCCCAAAAATCAAGCAGAGTGACAGAAGGAGACACTGTAATTGCATTAAGCTTCACCAGGCTAAGAAAATCCACTACAGAAAACAGAAGGGTGGAGTTTCTCTTCCACTGCCCAGGCCAATTTCAACACATCAGAATCCCACCCAGGCTCTTTTCTGCTCACACAAAAAGCTTGCAGTATGCCCTGCTGCCTCTCCAGGAAGGAAAGTGGGTGGAAAAATTACATCACCCTTCACTTTCTCTCCTGGTGCCCTTTTATTTAAAGACATTTAATGCTAGAAAGTGGAAGGAGCAGCCAGCAGCAGGGCTCCAGACAGCAGGGCAACTCCAGCCAGAGGACACTTGGTTGCTTTGTTATGCCTGCCACATGACAAAGGGGCAGAGGGGACCTCAGCACAGCTTTGTGGCACCCCAAAGGTGCCTCCAAAGAGGATGGAGGTTCTCTCTTCACAGGAATCCACTCTGAGCCTTCTTTTCTCCAGACTGAGCAGCCCCAGCTCCCTCAGCTGCTCCTCACTTGTGCTCTAGACCCTTGCCCAGCCTCACTGCCCTTCTCTGGACTCACTCCAGCCCCTCAACGTCCTTCTTGCAGTGAGGGGCCCAAACCTCCACCCAGTATTCCAGGCAGGGTCTCCCCAGGTTCACCATCCCTGCCCTCATCCTGCTGCCCACACTCTTCCTCTTCACATTTTCAGCCTCTCAACCTAAAGAATTCCTCTTTGCCAAAACCACTCTGATCTCTGCCTGCTGTTCCTCCAGGAACCACAGAATCACAGAGTCACAGAGTCAGGGGCTGGAAGGGACCTCCAAAGCTCAGCCACCCCAACCCCCCTGCCACAGCAGCATCTCCCAGAGCAGGTCACACAGGAACACATCCAGGTGGGTTTGAATATCTGCAGAGAGGGAGACTCCACAGCCCCCCTGGGCAGCCTGTGCCAGGGCTCTGGCACCCTCACAGGGAAAAAATTCCTCCTCCTGTTTAAATGAAACTTCCTCTGCCTCAGCTTGCCCCCAGTGCCCCTTGGCCTGGCACTGGGCATCACCCAGCAGAGCCTGGCTCCAGCCTCCTGCCACTCACCTGCACAGCTTTAGAACCATTGCTGAGGTCACCTCTCAGCTCCTCCTCTGCCAGCAGCACAGCTCCAGCTCCCTCAGGCTCTCCTCCTACCAGAGCTGTTCCATTGCCTTCAGCATCTCTGTGGCTCTGTGCTGGACTCTCTCCAGCAGTTCTGTGTCCCTCTTGAACTGGGGGGCCCAGAACTGGACACAGGACTCCAGATGTGGCCTCAGCAGGGCAGAGCAGAGGGGCAGGAGAACCTCTCTCAACCTGCTCCCCACAGCCCTTCTAACCCACCCCAGACTGGCATTGCCCTTCCTGCCCACCAGAGCACATTGCTGGCTCCTGCTCACCCTCCCACCCACCAGCACCCCCAAATCCTTTTCCCCTCCCCACACAAGCTACAGCCAATGCCACAGAGCTGCAGAAACCTCTCCAGCAGCATTTCCCAGGTTTTCAAAGCAGCTCTCACTGCACTGGCTTCAGACTGAGCCTGTCTCAAAGGGTTCAGCTGAATTTCCATCCAAAGCCTTTTCCTGAAATGAAAGATTTCAGAAGCAGGGATTGAAGGACAAGAGGGAAGAGCCTCAAATTGTGCCATGGGAGGCTCAGGTTGGACATGAGGACCAGTCCCCAACCTCTCCTCCTCTTGCCCAGGTGCCAGACTCTTCCCTGGCATGAATGTGGATGCTGTTAGGAAGAAGTGAGTGAGGGCAGTGAGACACTGGCACAGGTTGAGGGTGGTGAGACACTGGCACAGGTTTCCCAGGGAGGTTGTGGAGCACAGAAGCACCCAACGTGATCAAAGATCACGTTGGGTGCTTCTGTGCTCCACAACCTCCCTGAAGGTGTTCAGGACCAGGTTGGATGAGGCCCTGAGTGACCTGTGCTAGTGGGAAGTGTCTCTGCCTATAGCAGGGAGTTGGAACTGGCTGATCTTTGAGGTCCCTTCCAACCTTCCCATTCTATGATTCAATGACAGGAAGGGAGCCTGGTGGCCATTCACCTCCAGAGCTCACAAGCATGCAAGCAAACCTGCTGCCAGATTAACCTCCCATCTTCCCTGCAGCCTAACAGTCAGGAGAGGGGAAGGGGGGGAAAAAAATTGGAAAAAAACCCAAAACCAACATGAAATAAAATAGAAGTTTGCTGCATCAAACCACTTGAAAGAGCACAGATCACCTACAAGTATTTTTATTGAGGGAGGTTTGTTCTCCTTCTGAACTGTAAATACTTTTATGCCTTCCAGGTGCTGGCTCCTCAGCTGTCTGTGGTGTGGGGGAGCAGCACACACAGCTGCAGCATGCAGGTGTCTGCAACTGGCAGCCAACCTGAAGCCAAACAGCTGCTGGGCTGGGAGGAACTGGAAGTCATTTTCAGCCCTAATGAAGATAGTTCCTTATTAAACTTGAAGCCTGTGGAATGAAGTTCTGCAGGGCCTGGAGCAAATTTGCATCTTAGGAGCGATTCCTTCACAAAATGGTTTGGGAGAGTTAAATGATGGGAGGCAGCAAGCAGCTGGGGCTGGGGGGTAAAGGGGCAGAAAGCAGCTCTGGAGGGGCTTTGCATGGCCAAACAGGCAGCAGCTTTCAGACACATGATGCTGCAGCATCCAGGGTGAAGGGCTGGGAGGTCTTCAGCAGAAACCAGGCAGTGCAGGATCAGCAGAGTCAAGAAATCAGGGAGAGGAAGGGAGAAGCCTGGATCCACCTGTGGGGCTAAGAGGCAGCTAGAGGAGAAGATGTTTTGACTCAGGTTGGAATAGAGACCAGACACTGAATCACATAAAAGCACAGGGGCTCAAACAGCCCACCCAGGGGCTTCATTCCAGACTGCATGTTAGCAAGAAGTCAGGGGCAGAGCTTCTGCTGGGCTCAGCTTTGGCTTTGAGTCATGGCAGAGGCAATGGAGAAAAGGTTCTCAATTCTCCCCAAAGTTACTTGGAAGCAAACTCAGCTAATGGCTGTCCAGAGAGGGGCCACGAGGGTGAGCAGAGGGCTGGAGCTGCTCTGCTGTGAGCAGAGACTGAGGGAGTCTCAGCTCCCTGCTTGCTGCAGGGTGAGTGGGACAGGCTTGCAGAAGGCTCTGCCCCATCTTCTCTGCTGGCTCTGCTGAAGGACTGCTCTCAAGACACTTTGCTCCCTCTTCCCTTAGTGCCTCTCCATCAGTGTCTCCTGGGCAGACCTGCAAGACCCCACCTGGAGTGCTGCATCCAGCTCTGGAGGGCTATGGAGGTGCTGGAAGGTGTCCAGAGAAGGGCCCCGAGGATGAGCAGAGGGCTGGAGCTGCTCTGCTGTGAGCAGAGACTGAGGCAGTTGGGGCTGTGCAGGCTGGAGAGGAGAAGGCTCCCAGGGGACCTTCTTGTGGCCTTCCAGTGTCTGAAGGGGGCTACAGGAAAGCTGGGGAGGGACTTTTGAGGCTGTCAGGTAGGGATAGGACTGGGGGGAATGGAACCAAGCTAGAAATGGGGAGAGTCAGACTGGATGTTAGGAAGAAGTTGTTGAGCATGAGGGGGGTGAGAGCCTGGCAGGGGTTGCCCAGGGAGGTGGTGGAAGCCTCATCCCTGGAGGTGTTTAAGGCCACAAACTGGATCAAAGGATGCTCCATCATCTTTCCTGTCAGGGTCCCAGAGCCTGGGAGCAGACTGCCCATGGGGGTTGTGGAGTCTCCTTCTCTAGAGCCCTTTAAACTCCACCTGGATGTGACCCTGGGCAGCCTGCTCTGGGTGACTCCATTTTCCCAGAGGCCTTGAACTAGCTGATCCCCAGAGGTCCCTTCCCACCCCACCAGGCTGTGATTTTCTTTTCCAACTGGACCATTGGCTGAACATGGCTTTGAGGCATGGATTAGATGCCTGAGAGTACAAAATGTCACTTGCTGGCCGTGGGCACCTGGAAGCCTTTTGCTGTGCATCTCTCTTAGTCCTCAAGCTCATCAGAGTTGCTTAGGCTGTGCCTAGCAGAGCTGGAATGAAATCAGTGTATCAGGGAAAGACTGAAACACCTTCCAATGAAGGTTGCCCTCTCTGGGCAGCCTGTGCCAGTGCCACAGCTTGAGGCCATTCCATGATCCTATGATCTACCCCAACCTTCCCACCGAAGGAGCCAGGGAGCTGCTTGCAGTTTCTTCTACAGTAGTGAGAGGGATCCCAGCTCACAGGGTGTCAGGGGCTGGAAGGGACCCAAAGAGCTCATCCAGTCCAACCCCCTGCCAGAGCAGGACCAGACAATCCAGCTCAGGGCACACAGGAACACATCCAGACAGGCCTGCAAAGGCTCCACAGAAGGAGACTCCACAACCTCTCTGGGCAGCCTGTGCCAGGGCTCTGGGACCCTTCCAGGCAAGAAGTTGCCCTTGTGTTGAGCTGGAACCTCCTGTGCTGCAGCTTCCATCCATTGCTCCTTGGCCTATCCCAGGCAGCAGTGAATATTGGAAGGTTTTGAAAGGGAAATTACCTCTGAGAAAAGCTCAATCTGTTCCTTTTGAGAATGTGTGAAAACAAACCCTTGGCCTTGAGCTTTAAATTTCCTGAACTTTAGCACTTTCCTTTTTTTGCAGTGCTCTTAATTAAAACTGGTGTGGTTTATGTATAGCCACTGCAGTAATAAACCAAGCTTTAGGTGCCTCCTCCATAGTGGAAACTGGGCAGTGGTGGAGAGGGAACATCTGCATCCCCTGGAGTCATCCAGAGCCTGGCTGCATGTGGTTATTAAGATGTCACCCTTAAAAACCAGCCAGCAGGTCAGCTCCCAAAGTTAGCCTGTTAATGTTGGGCAGGTTTGGACCATCTGCAGACAGAGGAACCTGCTCACAGGGTGTCAGGGGCTGGAAGGGACCCAAAGAGCTCATCCAGTCCAATCCCCCTGCCAGAGCAGGACCAGACAATCCAGACAGGTCTGCAAAGGCTCCACAGAAGGAGACTCCACAGCCTCTCTGGGCAGCCTGTGCCAGGGCTCTGGGACCCTTCCAGGCAAGAAGTTGCCCCTTGTGTTGAGCTGGAACCTCCTGTGCTGCAGCTTCCATCCATTGCTCCTTGGCCTATCCCAGGGAGCAGTGAGCAGAGCCTGTCCCCCCACTCCTGACCCCCAGCCCTCAGAGATTCAGAAACATTTCTTAGATCCCCTCTCAGTCTTCTCTTCTCCAG
>WBNM01000029.1:2855-14499 GCA_013399055.1 Ramphastos sulfuratus | reverse complement strand
GCCCCAGAGACTGACTACAAGCCTGAGACACTGTGTTGTCTATATTTTGAGTTCTTATTCTTAAACATCTCAGCAAGCCTATGAGTGAAGTAGACATCACCACTGTTTCCTTTTCACAGCCTATAATATAAATTTCTCTATTAAAATATTCCAATTAGCTCAAACCAGCACATAGTTTAGTGGTGAACTTGGTAGAGTAGGGTTAATAATTGGACCTGATGAACTCAAGAGTCTTTTCCAGCCTGAATAATTCTATGAGTCTATTTCCCTAAACTTCATTACAATCTATGGTTTAAATCAGAAACTTAGAAAAAAGAAAATCTAAAAATTATTCTTCTGTGAATACCTTCAAGTGAAGCCAGCAAAGAGGATGATTTGGGAAAATTCACCAGCAGCAAAGTTATCCATCTTTCTCTGCTGCTATCATCATACCTAGGTGGCTGTGCATCGTCAGCATGTGCACATATCCTGACTCCAGACTAACATTAACACTGGCATGCATTGTCAGCATAACACCAGCATGCATTGTCAGCATCCTTTTGTGAAGTCCTATTTCTCATTCTGCAGTTGGAGGAATTTTGTTTGCTGTTTTGTGTTACATGGAAACTTTTACCTATGTAACTGTTACTTTAGGTTGGAAGATCTCTTCCAACCAGATATCTTCTGTGATTCCTTATTACAGAATCATAGAATGGCAAGGTTGGAAAGGACCTCAAGGATCATCTAGTTCCAACCCCTGCCATGGGAAGGGACATCTCCCACTAGTACAGGTCACTCAAGGTCTTGTCCAACCTGGCCTTGAACACCTCTTATTATCTACTTTTTATCTACTTCCAACCACCATTCTCTTCCAGAAGCAGATGAAAGAGAACATAATTTACTAAGAATTACAGAAACTGTAATATGTGAAGTAAAAAAAAGAACTGACCATATATATAGAGAACAAAGGAGTGGCATCTATAAGTAGAAGCTATGACATTACATACTGGGTTTTGTCCTCAGTAGATAGTATTACTCTTGATCACTCTTTTCAGAGAATCATAGAATGGTAAGGTTGGAAGGGACCTCAAAGCTCATCTAGTTCCAACCCCTGCCATGGGAAGGGACATCTCCCACTAGTACAGGTCACTCAAGGTCTTGTCCAACCTGGCCTTGAACACCTCTTATTATTTACTTTTTATCTACTTCCAACCACCATTCTCTTCCAGAAGCAGATGANTTTAAACCCATTGCCCCTTGTCCTGTCATTGCAAGACCTTGTCAATAGTCCCTCCCCAGCCTTCCTGTAGGCCCCTTTCAGACACTGGAAGGCTACTCTAAGGTCTCCTGGAAGCCTTCTCTTCTGCAGGCTGCAGAGCCCCAACTTGTAGCCTGTCCTCATAGCAGAGCTGCTGCAGCCCTCTGAGCATCTTGGTGGCCTCCTCTGGACCCACTCCAACAGTTCCATGTCCTTCCTGTGCTGGGGGCTCCAAAACTGTACACTTTGGGTGTAGTTTAAAGTTTAAATGCAGACTGTGATTTTTTTTCACAAAACCTAAACCAAATGAGATGTTAGACTTGACTTATGTCCTATGTGTTTAACATTTTGTTATTGTTGTTTTGGTTTTTTTTTAAAGCAAATAAGGTCTCAGGGAGATTCTCTCAGTGTATAATTATTTAAATATAGGAACACTAAAAACACTATTAGTATTATATCAGGATCTTGGCACTATCATTTTAAACAAATGGAGAATAACAATAGAAAAATTCAAGCTTGAAAGATCAAAGCATGTTCTCTTTCAATGTTCTTTGTAAGTGGAAGAAGAAAATCTTGACAGGATCTTACTGTTCTTGTAAAGCAAATGATCTGCATTGTTCGATAAAATATTTAGAAGCCTGTTACTGCTATTTGTTATTGCTATTGCTATTTTGCTATTATTTTTGTTACAGTATTTCAAAAACATTATCCATAATGCTTAAGTCAGCTACCAGGACCTNGCCTGGAGAAGAGAAGGCTTCGAGGAGAATGCACTCACTGCTACTGAGGGAGCTGCCTAAGATTATTGCTGAATCACTCTCCATCATTTTTGAAAGGTCATGGAGAACAGGAGAGGTGCCTGAGGACTGGAGGAAAGACAATGTCACTCCAGTCTTCAAAAAGGGCAAGGACTGGGACCCAGAAAACTACAGGCCAGTCAGGTTCACCTCCATCCCTGGAAAAATGATAGAACAGTTCATTCTAACAGTCACCTCTTCCTGTGTGAACTGCTGGTCATGCTCCTTTTTATGCAGCCCACAGTACAATTGGCTTTCTGGGCTGCAAGTGCATGCTGCTGGCTCACATCCATCTTTACATCCTCAGTACCTCTAAGGCCCTCTCTCTGCAAGGGTGTTCTCAATCCCTTAATCTTCCAAATTATATTGATAGCAGGGGTTACCCCAGCCCAGAACCTTGCATTTGGCCTGACTGAATCTCATGAGGTTCAAATAGGCCCACATCTTGAGCTTGCCTAGATCCCTCTGGATGGTATCTTGTCACTCAGGCATGTTAACCACATCACTCAGCTTGATGTCATTGGCAAATTTGCTGAGAGTGCACTTGATCCCACTGCCCACATCATCAATGAAGATATTAAACAGCACTGGTCCCAGCACAGACCCCTGAGAGACACCATCTGGCACTGACCACTGTCTGGATATTGAGTCATTGATCACTAATATCTGAATACAACCACTCAGCCAATTCCTTATTCACCAAAATGTTCATCCATCAAATTCTTATCTCCAAACTATAGAGAAGGATGTTATGTCAAAGACAGGCATTGATAACTTAATTCTGCTTTTACTCAGACCCATCAAATTTGGGTCAGCATCCTGTGCACGATTTCTAAGTAATTTTCCGAGCACTTAAAAAAATTCCCTCTTGGAAATTAACGGAAGTTTCTGTTAGCAGACAAAAAGAAATCTGTTTTTAAGGACAACGATAAAAAGATGTGGTGCTGGGTTTACTGCAAAAAATACTTCTCATTGAAATAACATGTTCAATTAATCTTACAAGTAACACAGTATAAGTGAGCTTGTACACAAATGAAAAGCAGAATAATGGAAGACTGAGATCTTCCTGTCTACCTGAGACTCTAGAATAATGTCATAATGAAAGCATATTTCTCTGCTCTTAAAGGCATTCTGCTCCAAGTCAATCTTCAAGAAACTATAAAATACCTACAAGTACCTCATTGAGACAAAAAACAGCTCTCAGCTGGGGACACTGAGGTCCATCCCTACCAAAACACTGAGACTGGTGGGGAAAATCTGATTAGTGTTTTCTGTGCTTGTCCTGAAGGGAAAACACTAATCAGATTTTCCCCACCAGTCTCAGTGTTTTGGTAGGGATGCTAGTACCAAGCCTGGCATTCAACACTCCAGAGAAAGAATTACATGCCATGAGAAGTAAAAACTATGCTTACATGGTATTCCACATATAGAATGTGATTCATTTTAATTAGAAACAAAGTCTGTCTTACTTTATTTTGCAATGCAATAAAAAGGGTGAGGTGAAAATATGTCACAGTTCTTTGTACATACAATTTATGCAAAAGAGAGTAACTGCACAGCACTGCACAGCTCTGGGCTCCTTAGTTGTTTTTTTTTCTTTTAACAGATAAAAGCAACATTGCCAGTGTTGTCCCAGACACCTGTATAATTCCTCTCCCNGAAGGGAAAACACTAATCAGATTTTCCCCACCAGTCTCAGTGTTTTGGTAGGGATGCTAGTACCAAGCCTGGCATTCAACACTCCAGAGAAAGAACTACATGCCATGAGAGGTAAAAACTATGCTTACATGGTATTCCACATATAGAATGTGATTCATTTTAATTAGAAACAAAGTCTGTCTTACTTTATTTTGCAATGCAATAAAAAGGGTGAGGTGAAAATATGTCACAGTTCTTTGTACATACAATTTATGCAGAAGAGAGTAACTGCACAGCACTTAGGATTTCTCTGGGCTCCTTAGTTGTTTTTGTTTTTTTTTTTTCTTTTAACAGATAAAAGCAGCATTGCCAGTGTTGTCCCAGACACCTGTATAATTCCTCTCCCTGAGTTGTGGAATGTGTCAGATGGAACAATTGAAAAAAAAAAAAACTTCTATATCCACTGCCTATATTGCACATTCACATATTATTCAGCCACTGGACTGGGGTGAAAAGCAGTTCACTACATTTGCCTTTTTCATCAGCTAGAGAAAACAAAGAACTTTATTTCTTTTCTTGGTTACCAACAGTACCTTTCCAGAGTTTGTAATAACAACTTGATAAAATACATCTGATATAATTCTTGTGGTACTAAGTAGTAGAATTTTAAAACTCTTTCTACCTTTCATTAACAAAAGTGGAACCAGAGACATACCTCTTTTTTCTCTGTGAACTTCTTCCAGAAGTTTTTCTTGCTTTTTTATCTGTTTAGAGAGAGATTGATGTTCAGCCTCCTTCATCTGTGTTAAGTTCTTGAGCTGTTCTCGGCTTTGCAGTAAGTTGCATCGAAGCTTTTTTTCCTTATTGCATCTCTCCTTTACCTCCTCACACAGCCACTGAAGTTTAGTCTACATTTAAAAAAAAATATGGGGGGACACACAATAAAAAGCAAAGAATTCTAATGTAAATAATAGGCCATAAATGTTATATGATTGATTACCTTTGGAGTCACAGAATACTCATTTGTACCTACTACTGAATAAGAAATAATAAACTAGGATATATTAAGAGGACATACATACTTCAAAGAGTCTTGAAAGACTGATAGACTGATAACTGTGTATGAAGAAGTTACATACTGATTTGGGTTTTTTTGGTGTTTTTTGGTTGGTTGGTTTTGGTTTGTTGCTTGTTTTTTTTATCAGGTGCTTGATTTTGCTAGGGTAGTGTCGTGCTAGGCCTAAGCAGGCCAAAATAGGCTTATCCATGTCCTGGCTTGCCCAGAGATGTTTTTCTGCTCTCCCTCTCTCTGTTTTGGGGCGAGGCAACCATGGGAAAGAGGACAAAGAACCTGGAGCCACTGAGTCTGAGGACCCTGGCCCTTTTCAGCCTGTGATAAACAAGGTACACAGGTTCAGCTTGTGCATGCCTTGTGCAGGNGCAAAGCCTTCTCTGCCAGTTCAGTCGAGTTCAATTCATGTTATATATTATCAGTAGGGATTGCTAGAGCCTGTTGTAACCTGTATAAAGTTTCCATGACCAATGCAAAGAACCAATTGTTATTAAAATTAGTGATAGGGGTGGTGAGAGTTCTGAATATTGAATATTAATAAACAATATTAATTTTTGAAAATATCATCTTGCATTAATTAATTACCCCTCCACTACAGGTAGGTTTGGAAAGTCTCATTGAATTACTATGCATCCAGACACCAAGAAATACCTTTCCTTTCAGAACACCTGTCACTCTCTAGTCTATGTTGATGGAATTTAAAGCACTTGACCATTATGTTCAACATAAATTAATATTCAAGATTCATGAAGAAGACATAGAAGGATCTCATAGATAAGGCAGGTCATGATCAATATAATAAATATAAAAGTGGTAAAAAATAATACTTCCACACCACCTATTCAAAACCAAAGGAAAAAAGGAAGGATTTTAGGTAGTCATTTATTCTAGATATCCTCTAGTAGCTAAAGAAACTTAGCTGAGAAATGTATGTAAATGACCTATGTGAAAGGTATTTTTAATAACATACTAGTGTCACTTTTTAAAATGAAGACATCCTACATAACATTTCTTGTTTGATTCCAATGCTCTTATCTATAGCAGCAACCTTCCTTTTTTTAACACGACTTACACAAACCATACATCATGCAAACAGTTGCAATTTTTCATTAAGTCAATTGTGCTGTGTCTTTGACCTTTTTACATGAAGGAGAAAAAAAAAAAAGCAAGCACAAAAACATTTCTTCTGCAAATCAAAGTAGATTGTGACAAAGTGTAGAAAGTTACACCTTACTAAAAGACACTGGGTAAGAAATGTGTGAGCAAGTTGTGGGAGCAGAAGTAAAGCTGCAAAATGAAAGGCAAGGGTTCTAAGCAGTCATGACACTGAGTAAGTTTTCAATTGTGTTAAAGGTGTCCCTTCCCACGTCAGGAGGAGTGGATGAGATATCTTTCTAACCTAGATCACTCTGTGACTCTATGACTCCATGTGTGTACCCATGCTATAGGATTCAAAAGTTTCAAACGAAGGGGAAAGGCAAATGGTTCAAAGAATCCAATCTTATTGCCTTTAGGCTTAATAAGTAACAGCTTTATTTAAAACAACAAGTTCCTGCCTTGTTATAACCTTATAAGAGAAACTTAACCTACTGACTACATTCTCTTGTTTCTCTTGCCTGAAAGTAACTGGACCCTATCTAAAGGCTATCACTGCAGTTACTTCAATACATCTTTTGTAAAGACAGGATTGCTGTTTGTTTTGCTATAAAGACACCTATTTCTTGTTGATAGCAAAATTTGGAACACCATGCCATCAGTTGAAATAACAGTCTGGGAATACCAGAATTATTGTCAAAGGAAGGTTTCTCATGTTTCCCTTTTCTCCTTTTCAAACATACTTTCACTAGGGAAAAAAAAAAAGTTTAGTATTAACTTATTAAAATTTCATGAGGTGTGATTATTACCTTTGTTTCTGCTAACCAGCGATGAGGATCATTCAGCACCATTGGTGTAAGTGATATTGCCTATGGAATGGTAGAAGAGAAAGAAATAGGCATAAAATTCAGAATGAGGCACAGAAAGGAGAAAGTCTTTCCTCCTCCCTGAAAATTTATCAAATAAAAACTTTTTGCTAACCTGGAAATCATATCTCCAAACAGTTTAATAGAATATTTAACCGGAAATTTGCTTAGAAGCAAATTATGCAAACTCAGAAATCTTCTTTAGAGGCACAACTTAAGTTGCAATGATAATAAGTTGCATTCTGAAGCTGTAGTTTTCTGTTAAGATCACAACAATTCATTTTGAGCATACTCAGAACACCTCTGAACCAAGGTATATCTTTTCAGCTTGAAATTGCATGTCCTGTTTTGAAAATAATACAATCAGACTACTTAAGAATTACTTTCCTAAGAGAAGGTCAGCTTTGAGTCATTCAACTGATTTTTCCCCTTCATTCTGCAGAAGAGTGGCTGCACATAAACCACAGAATAGCAGCAGAACAAATTGCTGTCAGTCACTGAACCATTAAAAATGCTAAGAGTTCAGTGACAGACATACTGATGTCAAATGTCTTCAAGAAACAAAAAAAGACAAACCTCCAAAATCTTTAAATTATATAATACATTAAATTATATTTCACAATGATTGTCTTAGTTGGAAAACACAACTTGCTTGCTTTGAATATTTGATAGGCATAAAAAGAAAATTGTGAGTGCTCAGGGAAAAAAGCTAATGGAAGACAAGGGATGTGGGAGAAGTAAAATAATGAATAAGAGGTTAACAGTAAGCTACAATTTTCCTGAAACTTTGAGTCTGAGTTTTCTGCATACAAGGACCAGCTCCACAAAACAGAAGGTTATAAAGTCTTTTCACTTCCAGCATTTACTTCTCTACGTAGTAAATCAAAGCCTCTAAATGAACTTTTAATAAAATCTTTCTTTCACTTTTCCCCCATAGTAACAGCCTTTTAGGTCTTACTTTTAGGGAAAGGAGACTTCCCACCTCTAAAGAGGTGGCCTAGGAAAAATTACCTTAAAATTGTAGCTGAGTAAGGTCCTTTCATACATGTGATTAAAAAAACCCAAACTATTTCTCACCAAAAAAGACAAAAGAATACAGTAATGATTAACACATGAGCAGATCTTCATGGCACCTAACATCTAACATCTAGTAATGTACATCTGTAACCAGTTAAATAAACATTCATAGAATGGTAAGGTTGGAAGGGACCTCAAAGATCATCTAGTTCCAAGCCCCTGCCATAGGCAGGGACACCTCCCACTAGTACAGGTCACTCAAGGCCTCATACAACCTGGCCTTGAACACCTCCAGGAAGGTTGTGGAGCACAAAATCACCCAATGTGATCTTTGATGTGCCAGTTTCTCACCACCCTCACTATACAGAACTTCCTCCTAACATCCAGTTTAAATCTCCCCTCTTCCAGTTTAAACCCATTGCCCCTTGTCCTCTCATTACAAGACCTTGTAAATAGTCCCTCTCCAACCTTCCTGTAGCCCCCTTCAGATACTGGAAGGCTACTACAAGGTCTCCTGTAAGCCTTCTCCAGGCTGCAGAGCCTCAACTCTTGTAGCCTGTCCTCATAGGAGAGGTGCTCCAGCCCTCTGAGCATCTTTGTGGCCCTATTGTGCTTAAATTATCTACACCAGTTAAGTGATAGGTGACAATAATGTATACAAACGCTGCTACAAATATTCATTAAGGAAATAACAAGATACACAAAATACTTAAAACCTAAAATTACTTTGAATTTCTCCATGGAGTCCCGAGAAAAAATTTCACATGCTGTATCAATTTCCCTCCCTATCATGGAAAGAATAGATTCCTGCTCCATTTCCAAGTGATGCAGCTGATCCTTAAACCTCAGTCTGGCCTCATCCAACCGCCTCAAATGGTCTTCTTCATTGCTGATTTGTTTATCCTGCAATGAGAGAGGAAACAGAAAACAAAGAAAACTTTAATCTGTATGTTAATAATATAACATACATCATTAGCAATATACCTTTCAATCTTATCATCACACTATACTCACATACGGAGTTCACTCAAGGCCTCCTCCAATCTGGCCTTGAACACCTCCAAGGAGGGAGCAGCCACAACCTCCCTGGGCAACCTGTGCCAGTGTCTCACCACCCTCACTGCAAACAACTTCCTCCTAACATCCAGTTTCAATCTCCTCTCTGCCACTTCAAACCCATTGCCCTTTGTCCTGTCATTACAAGACCTTGACTTCTTCCTAACATCCAGTTTCGATCATGTAGTTATCATAGAATCACAGAATGGTAAGGTTGGAAGGGACCTCAAAGATCATCTAGTTCCAACCCCCTGCCATAGGCAGGGACACCTCCCACTAGTACAGCTCACTCAAGGCCTCGTCCAACCTGGCCTTGAACACCTCCAAGGAGGGAGCAGCCACAACCTCCCTGGGCAACCTGTGCCAGTGTCTCACCATCCTCACTGCAAACAACTTCCTCCTAACATCCAGTTTCAATCTCCTCTCTGCCAGTTCAAACCCATTGCCCCTTGTCCGGTCATTACAAGACCTTGGCAAGTGTCCTTCCCCAGTCTTCCTGTAGGTCCCCTTCAGATACTGGAAGGCTACTCTAAGGTCTCTTTGAAGCTTTCTCTTCTCCAGGCTGAATTAGAAAATTACTTGAGTTAGATAGAACATCTATTACTGTGTTTACATTACTTATTTACTTCAAATTAGCTCTAGATTATTCACTGCAACTTTAACCAAGTGTGAAGAAAACAGAGCAGGCAACAGGACTTCTGTTTCTACTCCTAAACAGCATTAGCAAATCTTTGGAGGGATACAGCTCATGACTCAGCCTTCTTTGATTTATATAGAGACTGTGCACTGTGGTATGACTGTGTATATTCTTTAATATATTTTTTTGTATTTTAACTTTATCACCTCTTTCTGTAATCCATCATTTATTTTTGGTATTTGTAAGCAGAAGGATTGATCAATCATTGTTAAAACTAGGTAACTTTACCTTTTTCTCCAGCTCTTGCTTCGCAAACTCACACTTCCGTCTGAGTTTTATATTTTCTTCTTCATTTTGGCTTAATTCTTCTGTCAATTTATCACACTCAATTTTTATCTTCTCCAGTTGTCTACCTTGAGCCTTGACTTTGCTCTTCTCTTCTGCAAGTTCAATCTGATGGCAATGGAAAAACGGATTACAAAGTCGCTATATAATTATCTTAAACATTCTCAAAGTGTGGAGTTTTGAATGCATGGAACACTATTTCAGAAATATAATTCTACCTTTTACACTTAATCACAGAATCATAGAATGGTAAGGTTGGAAGGGACCTCAAAGATCATCTAGTTCCAACCCCCTGCCATAGGCAGGGACACCTCCCACTAGCACAGGTCACTCAAGGCCTCCTCCAACCTGGCCTTGAACACCTCCAGGGAGGGAGCAGCCACAACCTCCCTGGGCAACCTGTGCCAGTGTCTCACCACCCTCACTGTAAAGACCCTCCTCCTAACATCCAGTCTAAATCTCTCCTCTGCCAGTTCAAACCCATAAACTTAACATATATTAAGTGTCATCATTTATCTCAACATGTATTACAGAGCTGTAAAACTCTACGTGTTTTAAAAGCAGTAAATAAATGTCTGCATTTCAACTCTGCTACATGCATCAGCTTACGTCATCCTAGGAAGACAAGCATTTATGCAACTATTCCATTACTGCAGTAATTTGGAATCAGAAGGTCTAAAACTATCATTTAATTTCAAGAACAAATACCAGATTTATATCTGCAAGGAAATAACAGATTTGGTATTTTTAATTTCTAGGAATTGCGTGGGATGGGAACACTGCAGAGAAAAATGAAAAGGGCCTTGAGAGCCCTAAACAGGTGACTTAATAAAGTATATTGGGTTCATATGGGAAAGAGAATTGACAGATTTCAGAAATTCTCTAGAAAATCTACAAAATGAAACAGATAAACAAAAAAAAACCAAAACCAAAAAACCAAACCATTTAAACAAAACAACACCCAACCAAAAAACAAAAGCAAAGCCAAAAGAAAAAGGACACACATATTACTTAAAACCAGCTTCATATTCGATGAATTGTGGATGCAGCTACAGACAAAATCAAACCTACAACATAAATTCCTTCCTGAGGGAAAGCAAAACCTCTCTTCTCCGAATTACACTATAAATATAACTTTTATGAGGAGGAAGGGTAAGAAGAGAAGTTTTATGAGTTAATTTCGACACCAGCACTAACAGAGTACAAAAGCTCCTCTGAAGGACAATTCCAAGAAAGAATTTTGGTGTCCTAAGTCCACAAAGACTTATGGACACAGAGAAAAGTCTGCAATGCCTAAAACAATTTCTGTGAAGAGGCTTAAAAAACAATTTTCCAATTCCTACTAAAGTTAATTTGATTATAATGTCTATGCAGATGGAGACAATTCAAGAACCTAATTCCTCACTTATATTACATCTGAGAGACAATGAAGAAAGTTAATTTTTATTAATTTGCAGTATGTACATAGCAAATGCGACTATAATTGATCTGGATAAAACCCATTTTCCACATCTGATAATCTTCAAGGAAAAAAAAAATTATCCATTTAGTATATGTATAGAAAAGTATTTAAAAACAAATAAAAAAATCATAGAATTCATACAATGGTAAGGTCAGAAGGGACCTCAAAGATCATTTAGTTCCAACCCCCATACCTCCCACTAGCACAGGTCACTCAAGGCCTCATCCAACCTGGCCTTCAACACCTCCAGGGAGGGAGCAGCCACAACCTCTCTGGGCAACCTGTGCCAATGTCTCACCACCCTCACTGTAAACAACTTCCTCCTAACATCTAATCTAAATCTCCCCTCTGCCAGTTCAAACCCACTGCCCCTTGTCCTGTCATTGCAAGACCTTGTCAATAGTCCCTCCCCAGCCTTCCTG
>WBNM01000028.1:444965-460394 GCA_013399055.1 Ramphastos sulfuratus | reverse complement strand
AGATCATTGAGTTCAACTGTTAAACTAGCATTGCCAAGTCCACCATGTAACCTTGTCACTCAGCACTATATCTACATCTTTGAAACGCCTCTGGGGATAGTGACTCAACCACTTCCCTGGCCAGCTTGACAACCCTTTTGGTGAAGAAGTTTTTCCTAATAATCAATCTAAACCTGCCCTGCTGCTAGTCTGCTCATTCTAGAAAGAGTTTTAAAATAGAAAATGTAATTAAAAATCAAATTTGCTCATAAACAGTGCTATTTCAAATGTGTGAAATTATTGGCTTCAACAGTGTTCTGTAACATGTGGACGTGGATACCAGATGCGTGCAGTCAAATGTGTTACTGGGACTTACAGAGTCATTTTGGATGATGACAGAGAATGTAATGCTGCTACTCGCCCTAGAGATAGCCAAGTAAGTAAAAACAATTCCTTTCAGATGATTGTACTTTGAAGTGAAAAGTCTCTAAATAATTGTTGTCTGGTGACTCTTTGAGAGAACTTAGAGGAAACAAGTTTGCCCTTGTGGCCAAGAGGGCCAATGGTATCCTGGGGTGCATCAAGAAGAGTGTGTCCAGCAGGTCTAGGAAGGTTCTTCTCCTCCTCTACTCTGCCCTGGTGAGACACACCTGGAGTATTGTGTCCAGATTTGGGCTCCCCAATTTAAGAAAGACAGGGATCTGCTGGAGAGAGTCCAATGGAAAGCCACAAGGATGATTAGGGTATTTGAGCATCTCCCCTGTGGAGAGAGACTGAGAGACCTGGGGCTGTTTAGTCTGGAGAAGAGAAAATAGATGGGATCAATGTCTATACATATCTCAGGGGTGGATGTCAAGTGGAGGGAGCCAATACCTTTTCAGTGGTGCATAGTAATAAGGCAAGGAACAATGGATACAAACTTGAACATAGAAGGTTTCACCTCAACCTAAGGAGAAACTTCTTTACAGTGAGGATGATGGAGCTCTGGAACAGGCTGCCCAGAGAGGTTGGGGAATCTCCTTCTCAGGAGACTTTCAAAACCCACCTGGATACATTCCTGTGCAGACTACTCTAAGTGGTCCTGCTTTTGGCAGGACTGGATCATCTCTAAAGGTCCCTTCCAACCTGTAACATTCTGTGATTCTGTTAAGTGAGAAAAAAAAATACTGAAACTCTGCTTTTTTTCCCTGAACTTCAGATTAGGACCAGGGAATTAAGTGAAAGAGTACTAATTTAAGAGTTTAGAGATTTGAAAATTTAGTATATGATTGAAGGGGTCCAAAGGCCTTTGATTATTTGGAGAGGAGGGGGAGGGAGAAAGCTCCAACACGTAGATTACCAAAAGGAGATTGCTTGTCATGATACTTAACAATATGCCCCTAAATGGCTTGGTATTCTCTAAAATTCTGCTTACTTGTAGTTCTTAAAAGAATGACTTAATCACTTCAAGAAAACTTTAGTTGTTAGAATTATGCTAATTTAAAACTGTATAGACATGAATTATGATTTGATATGATATTAATACAGCTCTTTACCTTTTCTTCTAGTCTCAATTTACTTGCTTCATCACTTGTCTTAATTTAAAACTATCATTTTTCAGAAGAAGTGTTTTTAATGCAGTCATTGAATTTAACTAAAAGCATTTGGTGTCTGAGGTGCTGTGAATTAATGTATTGCTCTGACCACCAGATTGATACATCTCATTTATATCCAGCTAGGCTGGTAACCACATAACTGCTTCAGGGCATACTCTGCTTCTTGTCTCAAGAAGAGGGGGGAAAAAGGAGGATTCTATGGTCTGGAATAAACCCAATCAATCACAAGTTACCAGTCCTCTGCTGGCTGGTGTTGAATGAGATTTCACAATATAAAAGCCAAGTAATTGCTAATACATTTATTTCCACTTCCATGTGAAAACCCTGGATTGGAGTATGCTTTGTATTTTGAATTGTGGTACCCATTTGGCTCTTAACTTAAATTAGATAATTTCATGTCCTCTGTAGCTAAAGGTATAAACCCACTGTCTTCACTCAGTTCTTCAATACTGCCTGTGGCAATGAAACAAGGCACTGTGATCCCTTTGCCTCTTGTCTCCAACAAGTTGCCTCTTGGTTTGAAACAAAACAGTTCAATGAAAAGCCTTTGCATAATGCTAGGAAAAAGTTAGAAGATGGTATTTACTTGTAAATTATTGCTAGCCTAGTGTAATGGTAGCATCTTTCCTTGTGGGAGCCAATTGTTTTATGTTTGGCTCTTCCAAAATGCATATTTCAAAAGCTTTTTTCCCATCCCTGCAGGAATGTGAATTGCCCTCTTGCCCAGACATGACAAAATTATGGACTACATCTCTTCCTCTAGTTCATGTGGGGAAAGCAACCCAATGGAGATACGGCTCATGGACCCCAGTATGTAATGTAGGAGTAGCTGCATATTGCAGAGCAGTCCTCCATTCCTTCAAGCATTTTTCCATAAAGCCCTCATTAGTATTTTTTCAGTCTGAATTATGTATGGGATAAACTTTAATGGAATTACACAATTTTTTAATGAACCTTGTTTTTAAGGAGGAAACGGACACTCTGTGTACTTCAAATGTAGCCAGGGAAGATAAGAAGGGTAAAGCCCAGAATTCTAGGACCTAGAATTCTGAATAAAATGGCTTTCATATGATTGAGAATGTGCAGTGAAGTTTTGTTTCGGGTTTTTTTTCAAACATTGATCAGTTTCTGAGTATGTAGGAACACCTAAACACAAGCTTATACTAAGCTACTTTAGTATTTTAGATGCTTGCATGATCTTACTCTCCTAAAGTGTGATGAGCTTGGATTGTTTTCTGGCAGTGCTCTGTATCCTGTGGGAAGGGTGATCGAGCTCGTTATGTGAGTTGTAGAGATGCTTATGGAGGAATAGCAGATGAATATTTCTGTGCTCATTTACCACGACCAGCTGAAGTTTCAAGCTGCTTCAGCCCATGTGGAGAGTGGCAAGTTGGAAATTGGTCCCCTGTAAGTATTAATTCTAATTTATTTGGGTTATTTTAATGTGTCCTTTTAGATCATTGGCCAAAGTGTCTGGTTAGAATTTGGGACTTCATATTCTGCACGAGTGTGCTTGAAGTTGCATCCCTTGAAAAAGCAGAATATACATTTCTTATTGTCAAAAGTAAATATAAATGTCTTTGGTTATAAATTATCAATGTTCTGTCACAAATGTGTTATTTTTGGTCAGTGCACGGTTACCTGTGATAGTGGAATAATAACAAGGCAAGTTGTCTGTGTCAACTATCATCAACAAATCAACGAGAATTACTGTGATCCTGAAGGCCGACCTTCCAAAGAACAGGAATGTAACATGCCTGTGTGTCCAGTAGTTTATCATCACGTTCCAAAACCAGGTGACCATCCAAGCCATTTTCCAGACATTGGTTACCTTCCAATACACCGTCCACAAGACAACATGGGAGGATATCAGTGGAGAACTGGACCCTGGGGAGCAGTAAGAAATCTTTTTGTAAATACATTAATTTGTTCTCTCACACATGTGTTAACATTTCTAGCAATGTTCTTAGAGTGCAGATTTGGTTAAAAGAGAAGCACATTTATTTAAAAAAAATACTGTTATAAAGAATAAATTCAAAGCATCATTTTTCTGTGATTTTAAGTTTAAAATTATTCTATGCAGTAGAATATTATTATTCTGTGCAGGTTTGAAAGTTAACAATACAATCATTTGAAGTTGTTTAAACTGACATATCTTACATTTTTCTGACTATGCAATGGTGACAGATGCGTTTACTTGTTTTGGTAGTGCTCTAGTACTTGTGCAGGTGGATTTCACCGTCGTGTTGTAGTGTGTCAGGATGAGGAAGGAAGAAGTGCTAGCTATTGCAATGAGGCAACAAAACCTCCAGAGTCAAGACACTGTGATTCTGGACCCTGTCCACGATGGAACTATGGGAACTGGGGAGAAGTAAGATCATTTAATTTTCAAAGGGTATTATTTGCCACGTACGTTTAGAAATAGCAGCATAACTATTTGAATGTGCATGGAACTGAACACCATTTTTAAAACTTATTTAAAAAGAATGAGTTTCAGCCAGTTTATCTAAGCTTTCTTCTTTGATCAAATCCTGAACTGTAGTGTAAATATGGGTATTATAAATATACATCCAAAAAAAGTAAGTGTTGTCTGAGCTATGAATATACAAATACAAGTGTTGCAGTAGCATCTTGACTCGAGACATACAAAATTATTTTCTATAACAGAAAGATGAATTATATTCAGGAAAGTCTCAGTGTGAGTCTAAGAAAAAAATGAACACAAGCTGCAAGGAAACTTTGCATCAAAATTAGTGGGTACTGACAGAATAACTCAAGTAGTAGCATCTACTGGGTTGTAGATAGAAATTAAAAGTAGAGAGAAAGAATCATGCATCTGAATTATTTGCCTGAGTTTGAATGTTTTGATGAAACTTTATGAATTATTGAACATATAGAAAGAACAGTTTCTCTGTGCCATGTAATGTCATATCCTGACCATGCATCCTTGCTCAGAAGAAACTACAGAAAGAGTTAATGCTGGTTAGTTTGACATTCATTCTAATCAGCTTCTTATAATTTCTTATTCTTGAGACATCCATGCCTGGAATTGGGAAAAGAGGAGAAATTGTTTGAGTGTCTTTTTTCTTTTTATTTTCCTCATTTTGGCTGGATCTAGCCATTTAGTTCTCAAGGCCAGTCTGAGCATCATTTTTTTTTTCTTTCTGTAGCTGTAGACTTTGGATCAGGTTAATGCATATGCTGCACCTTTTGTCTAATTTAGAGTACTTCGAAGTAAAGTAAAAAACTATAAACTATTTGAAAATGCTCAGTGTTGATCAGATAGCTCATTAGGAATCAGAATTAGGTGGGTTTTTTTCAGGTATTGCAGAACTACAGGAAATCTGAAACTCGGAAAACACATTCTATACGTATTTTACACTTTGAGTAAGTCGAACTGTGAGAAAATGTGCCTATTGCCTGATTTTTCTCTTTTATGGCAGGGAAAACTAATTTCAGCATGAATTATCATGATTGCTCCTATCAAAGAGAGATATTCACACATTTACTCTCACAAATGGTTGCTTCTTAACAGTATAATTACTAATATATATAACAATAGATTCTCTGAGACTTTGTTGAAAATCACTTCATAAATGTAGTTTCGTAAATAGGTTTTTCATTATATGAAATTAGACTGAAAGTCTTTATTCTTGAATTGAGTGTCCAGGGAATATGAAAACAGACATAATAAAAAAATGACATGTACTGATCATTGCTACACCTTTTGTATGTGATGGCTTTTAACAGAAATATTGCATATTAAATTCTGTTTTCCAGTGTACTCAAACTTGTGGAGATGGAATAAAGACAAGACTGGTGATTTGTCAGCTTCCTACTGGCCAAATGCTGGGTGATCAAAACTGTGAAATTCTAGACAAGCCACCTAATATGGCACAGTGTAATACGCAGTCTTGCCCTGGTGATGTTTCATGGCATCGGGGACCGTGGAAATCGGTACGATAGCATTCACTAATAATCTTCACTGTCTTGTTCTTTTTGTCACTCTTTTCCCCTTGGCTTTTAAAAATTACATTTTCATTTGAGAACAGTGAAATAATAATGCATGTGTAATATAGTCTGTAGTTTTATTAAGCAGTTGTTCCTGCAGCCACTGAATTAAAAGGGAAACAGCCATTTACTTCGCTGGGAACAGTGTTGTGCTCTTTGGAACATCATAAAGAGTATTTTGAAAATCATGAGGAATCGTCATACCCAGTAGCAATACCTGATAGGTTGTCCTATTTTGAAAGGTTATACTTTGATCTGTGTTTAAATTTAAAAGTATATGCTGTAATTTATACTATAGTATTATCTACATATTTATATTTGTAAAGAAAAAGCTTTTCAGTGCACATTTTTCTAATAGTATAAGTATAAAGTAACTGTCATGTGTATATTACACTCTGTCATCAAACATTTTACTCCATGTTACATGTACATTTGTGTATAAAAGTTTGTGGTTTTAAAGCAGTGACTAATTAAAGCTGTCTATGTATAATTATGTATGTAACTGTAATATGTTATTGTCTACATGTCACTGTCTATTAATCTGTAAAAATGCCTGCAGTAATCACCATTAATCTTTAAAATTGCCACTAGCAGATTATTAACACGCTGAAGTAATCATAGCTAATTCAACAATATAGAGTACATTATATTTTCCAAGCTGTGAATTTGACAACAATATTTATTATTGTGCTCAATTATAAGGAGAATAAATGGCAAATGAGGTTGGATCCAGTTCTGGTTCCATTGAAAGCAATTAAAAACCTTCATTAACATTGCTGGGAGATGGGCTAGAACAACAGTTACGTTTTTTTTTTTTAATTAAAAAATATATATCAATTTGCTTTTCTTAAATTAACATGGAAACATTTTAAAAAATATTGTCTTATTTAAATTTTAAATTATTTAGTGTTTATGTAATATATTTCAATTTATTGCAAAGGGCCTTTACATGGAAAGTTTGAATTCGTAAATTACCACAGTCATCTCTTTCTTCCATTGTGCAAAAGAGAGTTTTGGGTTTGTGTTTAACAGACACCAGAGTATCCTATTTAGCCATTAGCCAAATAATTAGTGGTGACTCGCTAATGTTCAATTAATGTATATAATTCAGGTGCTAAGAAGACAAGCAAGGCATTCAGTATGAATTGAAATTTTTGCTTTCCTTTTAGATAGGAAATTATTCACACAGCCTGTTCATTCCCTGAGTGATGCAGTTTGTCATGCATCAATAGATTATCTGTAAACTATTGCTCTGTGTTCTAAATGTTACGTATACCTTAGTTTCGCAAAGATTTTCATGTTGGTTTAAATCTCAGTTAACATAAAAAGCCATTTTAATCCTTCAAAAGCTAAGTTTAGAAGGCAATTGTTACCAGGCTTTGTAACAAAGCCTTTTATATATGGTTGAAAGCTGTAAGGGTATTCTGTAATAGCTTTAATCTAATCACTCTCTTACATGGTGTTGGGCAGGTACAGACGTAGGAGATTCAGGAAATAAAAGCAGGCTAACAAATTAAATATACTGTCATTTTTCAGTAATTTAGCTAGTTTGAATGCTGCCAACACACAAACCTTAGTTAATTTTTGTTCCTGTTTGAACAGAGAAAAACATTCAGTATGAACAACTGTTATAAAAGATCAGTAAAAGCTTTAGTCATAGGAATGTAGTAGCCTAGGACAAGTGGCTTTGTGATAGTTTGGCAGCAGACCATGGGTCTGCCAATCTGATGCCTTTCTGTCGTACAATATGCTCTTAATACAGAAGACTGCTAGTGACTGAATGCTCTCTGGAGGCTGGAGTCACATATACCTTTATGTCATAGAATTATTCAAAATGGAAAAGACCTAAAAGATCAAAAGCCCAAACATTAAATCTACCAATTCCACTGTTAAGATGTATCCCCAGCACCACATCTACATAGCTTTTAAACATGTCCAGGGATCGTGACTCAGCCACCTCCCTGGGCAGCCTGTTCCAATTCCTGACAACCCTTTTAGGTTACTTTTTTTTCCTAATGTCCAGCCTAAATCACTCTGATGCAGCTTGAAGCCATTTCCTCTTGATCTGTCACTATTTACCTGGGAAAAAAGACCAATGCCCACTCTTCTCTGGACCCACTTCAGCAGGTTGATGTCTTTCTTGTATTGAGGTGCCCAAAACTGAACACAGTACTCAAGGTATGGCCTCACCAACACAGAGGGACAATCACCTCCCTGGTCATGCTTGCCACGCTATTTCTAATACAAGTCAGGATGCCACTAGTCTTCTTGGCCAGCTAGGCACACTGCTGGCTCATACTCAGCTGCTTGTTGATCAGTACCCCCAAGTCCCTTTCTGCAGGGCATCTTTCCAGGCGCTCTTTCCCAAGCCTGTAGTGTTGCATGGGGTTGTTGTGTTCAGAGCCTGGCACTCAGCCTTGCTGAAGCTCGTCCAATTGACCTTGGTCCGTCAGTCCATTCTGTCCTTTGTAGAGCCTCCCTACTCTCAAGCAAATCAACACTCCCACCAACCCTGCTATTGTGTGCAAACTTACTGAGGGTGCACTCTGTCTCCTCATCAAGATAATTTAATTCTCTATAAAGACAGCAAGAACCAGGTAAAACACCATTTATATTTTTGATTAATGTATTTGGTAATGTTTATGTATCTGGACAGGAGTGCATTAGATTTTTATAGCTGCTGGTCAGATTCCAGTATCAAAACTTAAGTGGAAACTGAAATGTGAGACTTTCCACATGCAGTCTAACTTGCCATAACAATTTTTACTGTCTTTTACTTTGGATATGCATGGCACAAATGTAGTATGAGGAGAGGGTGAGTAAAAGGAAGGGAATTTCAGAGCAATTGCTTTACCTGGACAAGCTCTTTGGCCTTCATGAATACTGGCCCTATCTCTGGCCCAGCTAGTTCAGAAGTAGGTATCAGAAGTGCTTAAAATACTTCTTCTTCATTCTTTCTTTGCACTAGTGGAAGAAATCTATTATTATCTTTAATGAATAAAAAATATTTGTTTTAAGAAGAGATCCCAGTCCCCTTCCAGTATTGTTACTGCCAGGCATCCCACTGACTTCTGCAGGAGCCCAAACTTGCATAAGTGAAATATTTATTTGTTTTCATTTTAATGCAGAAAATTTGCTGTGTATAAGTGCCTTCATTCTCTTTTTCTAATATGTAAAAAGTATTTATATCTTTTTATAATCTTTTATATTAAAAGGGAATTAGAGAATCAGTGAATGTGGTTTTCAAAACCAGCTTCAGGGTTTTTACCTCTACTTCTGCTGCTGCCTGATGTCAGAATACCTCATTATCAATACAGCATATGTATTTAATATCTCACTGGCTGAAATCTTAATGTTAGCATATGTTATTCAGTTTTTCTGCACCTTTGGAAATGAGGACTGCCTTCTCGGAGGCAACTAATAGCGTATGCCACTACCCAAATAATGTCATAAAGGAGACTTGGGATAGTGGATTTTATAGAAATGAAAAAAAAAAAAAAAAAACCCAAACAACACACAAACTTATTTCCAAAAGTCAAAAACAAATATTTGTGTACTGTTCTTTAAGTTTAGAGGAAATTTCTCCATTTTGGTGCTATGTTGCCTGTATAGCTTGAAATAATAAATGAGTTATAATGTATGTGTGCACATTTAATTTAATGACTGTTACTTGTGTCTGTGAAATACAGTTGCATTTTAACCCTTCTTTTTTATGCATGTTGTGTGGCTTTGTGTTTATAATTAATGTGCCTTTTATTAAGGAATGCTAATGTTTAAAGTCCTTGATTTTTTATTATTTTTTTAGAAAGGTGGAACTATCCACTCTTCTAAAAAATAAAGGAAGAGTTTTTACCATTGAGTAATTTTTGTGTTGAGACATTTTAGTGGCGTTGTTTTCATGAGAGGAAGCTCTTGAACAGAAAAAAAAATAAAAGAATATACTTGCAGATAAAAACAGCAACTGATGCCATTGGATGACTGGAATAGGTAGTTGTCACACAGTCTTTGGTGATAAGGCTCAAAGATGCTGAGTTTTAAACCTTTTGCTGGAGCTATAATTTTATGGTTCAGGGCTGTTTCATTTAGTCAGTGACAAAAGACTGAGCACTATGTTACAGTCCTCAGTTTTCTGTGTCTTTTGTCTCTTAATGTTAAAGATATAACATAGTCATAGTTTATTTTATATCCTAGAAAACTGTTGCATGAGAAGATTAGCAGAACATTCAGACGTTCCATTTAGAGAGAGGACAAGAAACAACAAAACCAAAACCAAAAAATCAAAAGCAAACACCACTTTCCCTCTCCCTTGCCCCCAACTCAACAATCAACAGCAACACAACCCCTCACCCCACAACAACAACAAACAAAAAACACACTTCAGAATATCATGGAAGGGGAAAAGGGGAAATACAGCTAGTGATCCTTAATACCATTCCTAAACACATACAGCCATTTAATGCGAAGCTACTGGTGTGTCTGTTTCTTTTTTTGCGGTTAGAAGTTTCAGAAAAGCTGAAAAGTTCTTGGTGGTCAGATCCATGTGAAAATCATTTTGAGCTGCCTATACACACATATATATATATATATATATATATATGTATGTATGTATATACATAGCAGTTTTTGAAACCCCAGTCACAACTCATAAATATTGGTTCAGAGTGGTTTTGAGATCCAAATTTAAGTTATTGAACATATGTTGAAATATTAACATATATGAAGATTAGTATACAAATATTTTGGTTAACGTGGCCTGAGTTGGGAAGTGAGTAAGATGTTCTGTAGTTCTCTATTACAGGAGCTCCTGCTTTTTTCTTTGAATACTGGCAGTGGTGGGAGACTGGTGACTCCACTGAGGTAGACTGCTAGGTCGATCAGTGTGTGTTCTAGCATGCATCTGTCCATGGCCCTTTCACTTAAGTGAGAGCAGGACTGGGCACAGATTTCCTGCTGAATTAGTCCTCTATAAGCCTGTGCACATGCTCACATTAATGCACTTGACTGTAATATTGAGAAGACTGTCAGTAAGTGAAAATACACAGAAGAGTGACTGAAAACAAACTATAATTCAGCATGTGAAGGTAGGTAAAATGTTGTATTTCTCATTATCTACAATATACCTGAACGTATTTTCATGCCAAATTAATATTTAAAATAATTATGTTTCTTCATTTATTAGCTAATAATTATGTGCCATAGAAGGAATTCAATATTTTTGTATGCTTCTAGAAAGCTTGCAGTGTTTCTCATAATACCATATTGTTCCAGTATATATTCAGTACAAAGGCTTATTTTCAATCAAAGGAAAAAGTGAAGCAGTATGTTGTTTTAGAGCAGATAGATGCAGAGAGCTCCTGTCTTAGTAGCTTGGAAATTAAAGGAATAACAGTTTTGTTACATTTAATTAAAAATGATAAATCAGAGATGGCAGTTGCTGGGATGCACCATTTCCTCTTCTTGTGCTCAGGTTTTTGCAAACTTGGCTAGAACTGACTGGTCTACTATTGTTAAACTGTATTATCTCTAGTTACTTTTGTAACTAGAAAGGACCCAATCTCTTTATAGTAGAATCCATAAAACCAAGTTTTAAATTGTGAGAACATAAACAAATCCTTTTTCCTGTGCAACTCCTTTGACTGTGCAAATGTAGCTTCCACACAAGACTTCCTCTATCATGTTAAAAATATGGGCCAACTTTTATTATGAAGGTCTAAGAATAAAAGGTCATGCTCATGGTTGAGCATTACTTTTCAATCAGAACGCAGCAGCTTTGGGTTGCTGTTTGGGTTTTGTAGAGGTTTGTAAGCAAAACTGCTGTGCGGACACAGATACATCTTTTTTATTCGGAAAACATGTCCACTATTGTGTCCATTCACTGGAAACAGAATAAAACCCTTGTGCTTCTTTTGCTCATGCCAGATTTCCCTGAGATCTCCTGTCTGTTTCTGCTGCTCTTTTCATGCTGCTTGCGTTTTACTCACTGATTGTCTCCAGCACTGCTGCCTTTCTGTAATTGCTTGAAGGTTCTATTGTTGTTATATGACCATGGGATAAAGAAAGATTAAATTTGCTAAATTCTGGCCGAGTGAGCAATTTGACACCTGCAATGGTGTAACGGTTAAAGTGTCACGGTCCTAAGTACTTTGTAGGAGGTTGTCAAAGGCAAAGAGCAGGATTGCTGTTCAGTCTTGTAAATCTGACACAAATTTATAGTTGAAAACTGAGATTTTCAGAAAGACCAAATGACATTCTAACTCTGTTCCTGTTTGCCTCTGATTTTGGAGGGAAAGGTAGGGCAAAATTCTCAGATGAATTTTGGGGTTCTTTTTGTTTTGGTTGATTTTTAGTTTACCACTGTTCCTGTGTGTTTAGTTATGATTTGTCTGTTGTATGAATCATTCAACTGAAAGATGATAAAAGTTAGGTACGCATACAAGATGTGTTGGTGCAGGAATGCTGGCTGAGCAATGTAATTTCTGTTCCCCCTTTCCCAGCTATTAATATACTGATCATAGAAGTATCATTGTTTCAATGTATACTGTCTTTAATTGCTGTGGTAATGTTTCTTGAATGAAGGCTGACAGCAAAGTTCTTAAAAGAGGTATATGCAGACCCTTCAGTGACACTTAACACCTGCACCCAAGGTAGCAGAGCCTGTCAAATGCCTGCTGAAAGGAAGCAGAAATACCTATTGTTTCTCTGATTCTCAGGTGGTAACCAGATGCAATAGATTAAAATCAAAAGTACATAAGGCAGGAAAAATAACTCAATTTTTACTGTAACCGAGAGGTGAAATGGCGTCTATAAAGGAATTGTGTTAAATGAGATACCAACTGTGATACGTTACTACTTTTCAAGGAGAACTTACTAACCAACTCATCCAATTGTAATTACTATTTTTAAATTTAAAAAAATATCAAGCAGAAATTAACAGAAACAAAAAATAATCTTCAATTAGCATAAGGCTTGTTTTTGCATCTGACTCTTGTTGTCATGTGGCAGCGTTAGGATGCCTGCCACTGGTGGATGGTTTTCTGTTAAGGTTACTGTTGTGTCTACTAGGGACCTTATCTTGGGAAGCTGAAACCTGAAAGTAGTAACTGAGGGGGACAAGTCATGACAGCTGAGTCTGATTTTGGACTTTGACTTAACTATTCCTGTTCAAGTCTAATAAAGAATGATCCTATTTTTCTTTGAAGAGTTTACCTCTTTTTCTAGCCTTTTTTTGTGGTTTTGGCCTCTGTTCTATTCATCTTTGTTTTATTTGCCTCCTTATCCACTGTGCCACACACAACCTTCCATCAACACACAAATATCTCCATAAACCATGTGAAATACAACACTGAATAACAACGTAATTTTTGCCTAATGCCTGGTGTTATACTCTTACAGAACATGGGAAGTTGGTAGTCCCTCCCTGTGTGCTGTATTGACTTGCTTGAAATTTGAGTCAAATTCGGATCCTTGTTATGAAAATTAGACTTGAATATTACTTGGGCCCAGATTTTCCTTTTGGAATTATGTGATTAGTATTTTTTAGACTTTACAGTGAAATTTTATGAAGGGCTTTTTTTTTGTTTTATCAGTTCTTGCATATCCCTAGAGCTTGAGATATTTACCTGGCATCAGGAATTTTCACTCTTTATAGCAGCACAGTATTGGAGTTGCCTCCAAACAAGTTGGATAACACTTTTCTTTCAAAATAAAATGGGTAGAACTTTGTCTAGAAACAAAATCTTATCCCATGTAAGTTGCAAATAAATTAATTTCTTATATGAGAATAATAACACTTTAGAGGAATAAAAGACAATGCAGGATGAATTGTTATTATATGCGAGTTATGATCAGTCATTTACAGGAAAAAAAATGTTACTGAAAGGTTCTTTAATGAGGACACCTGAAGTAGACCTCTGAAATATAGTTCTTTGGGCACTGGATTATTATCTGATCATGCCCTTGAAAAGAACTTCAGTATACATAAATATGCATCAGGATCTTAAAAGCCAAATCCTACAACTACTAAAATAATGTTGCAGCTGTTTTGGCAGTTCTGGTGTTCTCGCGTTACTGTAATAGCTGAAAGCCTCTCTGAAGATCTGACGGTGTTGTGTGTGCTATGGAGGTAAAACAAAGAGAAGGTTGCTGACTGGGAAGGCTTACAGTCTCATTATGAGATATGTGTAGGCAGGTTGAGAAACATGGCGTGGTGAAGCCTGACTGAGTATTGCAGTAGATGGTAACAGCCTGGTTTTCAGATACTCTGTAGATGGTCTCAAAAAGGATGCCAGGATGCCAGACTTTGCCGTGCTGCCCGTCACTGCCTAGTGTTCATCGTGAGGGGGAAAGGCATGATGGCTTTCAAAGAAGGACCTGACCAGCTGTTTTATTTGTGCCGATCTTGGGAAGTGCTTTCACGTGATAGATAGGCCAAATTAAAGGACTTATTTACAAGTCTAACTCAAATAAGTGAAATTTTGTGGATGCTCACAAGAGCATTTGATTTCAAGAGTTCTGTTTTTGATTTTTCTAACAGCTACAAGCAGTATGGTGGTTCATCTGTCATCTGGGCAGACTGCTGGTTTGCAGTGGTCCCCCTCATTAAGGCTGCACTGGCCAAAAAAACTCAGATCATGTGATGGCAACTTCAAATGTTGTCTAAAATTCTTCTGGAGCATCAAAGGAATTCTCTATAGAGTTTAGCTTCTGCAGGCATGAAATCAAGTTACCTTCGAGATCTGTCCTGATGGTTCAGGCTTTAATATAATGGAAGGGTTTGTTTGGGTTGTGTTTTAATCAGAATGTTTTAAAGAAGAGTACATGAACACTTTCCTAGCTGAAGCCATATATATCCTCTTATAACAGTTTTAGCTTCCTGTTATCTGCATCGATCCTAAAATCAGTCTTTAATCTTCTTTATTCCTTCTTCATGCCTACTTTCTCTATGTAGGTATGTATGTGTATGTAGTTTCTCATCTATGTCCACCTATTTAATAGATAATGCTTTAGCATACTTGGGATGTAATTACTCAGAAGTTTTCTGTTATCCTTCAGATAACAGTTGAAAGAAAATAATTATCTTAAAAAGAATGTGGCAAAGCCTGCCTTTTTATGGAGTACAGAGTACTCAATCCTGTCAAAAAGTCATGGGTATGGGTAGTGGACAGGTTAGATGAACTCAAAAAGAGTTGCTGCTCTCTCTGGCTGTTCTCAGCTGCCCCGTGCAGACTGTTAGGTCATGCCGCAGTGCACTCAAGTCTCCTGTGCTCATACTGGGAGTGGTTTGGAGGGCACTCGTGTTCACATCCACAGAATGTAGCTGGAAGCCCTGAAAGCCAATATATGGTTGGTGGAAACTTAGTGTATGTCTGCTTCTCACCCTGTTATGCAGCAATAGTACATAGCCAGAACAAACCAAGTCAAAACAAACAATAAAAACAAAACCAAAACCCCACCCAAACAACCAAACCAAACAAAACAACTCAATGTGAAACTATGCTTTTTGAGCTAACTTAGATAAAATTATTTATGCTTCCTTTAGTTGTTGTAAGGAGGTGAATTTTAGAAATTCCTGTGCAAGGTTATGATGCTGGCTGCAGATGATGATACTTGGAGCAGGCTGCTGTCTGCTTTCCATTCTGCTAAGAGCAGTAGGTAATGGTAGTTACTTTGTGTGAGAGCTGCCCTTTGTGGGCTTCTGGGTTGAGGAGAATGGCTTCTGAAAGGCAAATTTACCATCATGAAAAATAATGAGGGAACTGACCTTTAAGACAAGTTTCCTGTATAAAAATCTATCATATATTGTACTTCAAATTTTCCTTTTTTTTTTTTCTTTTTCTTTTTTTTT
>WBNM01000028.1:419444-444953 GCA_013399055.1 Ramphastos sulfuratus | reverse complement strand
TTTTTTTTTTTTTTTTTAGTAATTACAAGTAATTTACTTGAAATTGTTGAGGAAGAAAATGATCTTCCAATTGAGGAATTTGAAGCAATGCTGTAAATAAGTTTAACTCCGAACATTACTTTCACTCGAAAATTACCTGAATACAGAAGAGATGTTCTCATAAGTACAGTAATTTTGAATTAAAATTGATCTGTGTATAAAAATAACATCAAATTACAGTTTGTGTGTTATGTTTACCTCAGTGATAACTAGAAAAACATGATTGTTCTCTGCAGAATCTAAACTCAGGTGTTAAGCTTTGCAACTGAAATGCCAGGATGTTTTTGGAGGAAAGATGATGGCTCTCTTCATCTGTTAGGATAAAGAGGCTCTGAGACTCTCAAACCTGCCTACATTTATACTCATAAAAATATCTTTACAAGTCACAGTAGTATTGTTGCATATATTGGATAGAGAAAGGCTAGGGGATAAAACTTAATGTCAGAGGCTGTAAATAATTCAGGTGAGAAAAGGTTGTTGAGGAATTGTGGCCCATGTGGGCTTAGCAAGCAATAAGAAAGGACTTTGGGCAGCTCTGATAAGTTCATCTGTCCAAGATTAAATCTTGGACACCTAATACAAATTTGTATTTTTTTAGGTGATAATTCCAGCAGCTAAAAGTTGCGACATTTTTGTGGCATAGAACTGGCAACCTGCACTGTGAACTTTCATTGTAGAATTTGAACAGAAGAATATCCACATTTTTGACCTCTCTTTGTTCAAAGCAGAGTTACAGTCTGCAGTTTCAAGGAGGATTTAATCAAATTAAAGCATTTGCTGAGCACCAGAGGAATATACGACACTGAACTTTTGAAGTGAAGTGACTTAAAAATATCATCAGTGTAGCTTCTGTAATTAACACAGTTGTAACTTAGATGTAATAGTACATCCTACACACGCCTCTTGGAGTTCACTTTTTCTCACAGGTAGTGGAATATTTGGTCTTTGGTAACCATGATCTTGAGTGCTTAAGCTAATGGTGTGTTTGTGCTTGTTTTAGTGAAGAATTACTGACTCTAAATCAAAGAATTCAGAAGGACCTACTTATAGGGTATGTGTTGCTTTTTGATGGTAGCCTACATACTTAAATAACAACTTTTTTGATACTCCGAGCTGAAAAATGCCTATTTCATGCTGCAGCATTGCAAGGACCCCTGAGAAGATGCAGCTATCAGGGAGGAGGCAGGCAAGTGAAGAGCTACTTCTAATATGGCAAATTAAAAGCTTGAAATAACTCTAAAAAAAGTGATACTCAACGTAATGTTTTATAAGGTTCTTGTGCAATAGTGCTCCCAGTATATTTCTAGCATAGTTCTAAGAGTCCGAAAAGACTTAATGCATCATCCATAGATCAACAAAATGTGGTTTGTCAAACAACTCAAGCAGCTACTGTATTTGACACTGCAGGTTTTTAATTATTCTCATTCATCATTTATTTATTTATTTATTTTTAACTGATCTTCCTGTCTGGTCACAGATGNGGCGGAAATAAATGTAGAGGAAGAAAATACCTGTAAACATTTGTAATATGTTTTATCTTTTGTCAGTGCTACTGTTGTGGCTTATCCCTGTAGGCTCACTCACCGACTCCCACCTGGTGGTTTGGTGGAGAGAATGGAAAGGGTACAAGTGTAGAAAAATCATGAGTTAATATAAAACAAAAGCTGCACCAACATGTAAAGCAAAGTAAGACAGTAATTTGCTACCTTCCATCAACAGCAGGTATTTGTCAGTGCCCAGAGCCCTGTCATCTGTAATGGTTACTTGGAAAGAGAAAAACCCTCCCTCTGCCTCCCCTTCTTCTTCTTTCCCACAGCTTTTATTGCTGAGCACAATGTTGTATGGTCTGGGATATCTCTTTGGTCACTTTGGTCACTTGAGGTCAGCTGTCCTAGCTGTCTTCCCTATAAACCTCTTGTGTACTCCCTGCCCGCTCGCTGGTGGGGTGAGAAGTAGAAAGGGCCATGACTGTGTAAGCGCTGCTCAGTGATGGCTAAATCATCCCTGTGTTATCAACACTTTTAGTCAGTGTTTCAGTTATGAAACACTTACAGTACTGCTTTTAGTCACAGTCATTTATAGTGTAAGTCCTTTAATACAAATACAAAGCAAAACTCATATCCTTTCCATTTACCGGTCTGGATTTCAGTATCTAGAAGCCCACTGAGCTACCAGCAAAGCTATACAAAATGTTCCCTTCAAAGAAAAGGCTGAGAAAATGTAGAACAAAATCTGCCCAAATAATCCAAGATCTTCAGCATTTCAATGAAATAAGAGCAGAAGAATAAAAGGGCTTTTAGTGAAATTCTGCATGTCAGCTGCAGAATGAGCCTTAATTTGGTAGGAACTGATGGTATGGCTGTGCAAGGGTCTGCCACAGAAAGCACCAGGAGTTTTGTCAGGCTGATCCTCACAGAACTTTATTGCTATGGGAAAAATGCCAAACAGATGAATCCTAGTTACCAGTGTTATGGAATGACTTTGAACAATAGTAATCAAGTTCAGCTTCTTACTGTAGTTCTATATTTTTAGAAAAACCTGACATATGGGAAATATAACTTTTGCCCATGTTGAGACAAGTGCTAGAATTTCTGTATAAAATGGTTACAAGATGGTTTTCTTCCAACTTGCCTTTTTTTTTAAAGACATGTTCACATTTCATTTGAGATTGAGTTCTTACAGAAATTTTTATTCTGCACAAGCAATCAGCAGGAAATACATGGAAATTGTACTCTCCATAAGCCTTTAATTGCATTGAATGCTATAGAAGTGAAGGCAGTTTGTGCCAGAAGGACTATATTGTTCTTGACCGTGTTCAGTTTTGAATGGAAGGAGGTCAAGCAGCAGGAGAGTTAAGTGCAGTTGTACTTTGCCCAGTCAGGAAGGTTAAGCCTCAGGAAGTTCACTACCAGAGCATCTCATAGAGCAGAGTGGGGGCACCAAATATTGAGAGGACCTGCATGTAGTAGTGCATTAGGAGCTCCAAGAAGGAGCTTGGGCTTATGGAGAGCAGAAATGTGCTGTAGGTTATATGCACTAAAAGAGCACAGGTGGCTTCCAGAGCACAGAGACCTTGTTTCTGTGCAAGTGGGAATTTGATGCTTCTCACTGATAATACAGAGCTGAAAGAAAGCTAATCAGACAGGTGGCTTAGGACAGTGTGTGCAATATACACCTCTCTTGAGGAAAACACTTGATGACAGGGATAAAAGTCAGTAAAGTTTAGATGCCAGGGAGGTCCATTCAGGAATCTTCTATGGAACCTTTATTTTGCATTCAAGGAACTGAGCAAGAGTTAGCTCTAACCTTAACAGAAAAGTTAAGTTACATCCCCCACTTTTACGTTAATTAAAGCATTTGAGAGATTTGGTTTCCTTTCCTGGGTATTCATTTTCTGTACTGGAGGACAGGCAAATCTTAGTCAGGGGTCTCCAGTGAGAAGCTGGACAGGAGCAGTTTTCATTTCTCTTGGTGAAGGTGAGTCATTATCCAGTAAAGAATACAGCTGAAATTGCCTGCATCTGATGTCAAGGCATTCTAGGAGGAAATAGTCCCTTTAAGAACTATTTTTATATATTATCTAAGGAATGAAGAAAGAATTTGTCCTGTTTTGGGAGGATGCTATACCTACAGAATAATATACCCTCTTGAACTTTCTGTTGAGGATCCTAGGCCATCTACATCCAGGGCGAAAAAAAAAAAAAAGCATTTATCTTTCATTCCACTAAATATCATCTGCCATTGTATTCTGTAACATGCTTCGTTGGCCTGCTGTATGCTCAGTGTACTCTTAGAGCAATTGCTTTTTTTTTTTTCTTTTTCAATTTTCTAAGCAGAACTAGAGGAAAATCTGTTTCGATGATGCTGATTGTCCATGTAAAATCCTGACCTGATCAGTCCGTTAAAAGGATTGTGCATGTCTGTAGAATTTGTCTGTTCAGCACCAAAGGAACTTTTAAAGGTCTTTGATTGTGGCTTAGCAGCCGGAGTGCTTCTGTAACTGATAAATATAAAAGGCTTTAAGCATAATAATCCCAAATTTTATCAAGATTCCACTAAAATTACAAATGGTCTAATCCTTAGAGACACTTAGGTTTCTCTTCCTCACACTGATGCTGATAGAAGCACACTGCAGCGGATACAAGACTCTGACACTGTGGGACTATGCTGAAGCAGGCAGCTGCTGCTTCCTACACTTACAGGAAATGAAGTACCCCAAGCTCCTGATTCAAACAAAGCTTTTTGGAGGTGCTTCTTGATTTGGCAGTTTACTTGTTTATAAGCTTGGGCAATTGAAATTAAGCAAAGGTTACCAACTGCTTAATGTCTGGGGTGTTTTTTTTGTTTGGCTTTCAAAAGTATCAGGATCTTTTCCTTCAGTGAAGAGCAAAAGCTCATTAACCTAATGAATGAAATTTCAGTGTTCTTTCATGAGTTAAGTATAAACACCCGACTCAACAACTTAAAAAACCTTGTAAGTTGAAACCCTTTTAAGGATACTGAGTTACCTCTTGAACAATGAAGTTTCTTTCTTCAGTGTAAGATCTATTCAACAGATCTGAGTACATGAAAATATAGGACCAGACCTGTAACTCAATTAATATGTAGAGAACAAGATAATAAATCTATATAGAGATTCTGTCTCCGTGTTTTTGGAAATCTTGCACTTTGTGAGGATTTAATGCCTTAAGATTTTCAACATAACAGGTTCAACAGGTTGGGATTAAGTTGTCAAGGATAACATCAATTTCATACAGAGTGAAAAAAATCACTAGAAAAATCCATTTAAATGTGGATTTTTTTTTCTTTATATGAGTTGACAACATTCTGTAACTTATTGTCTGTTGCAACCAAAAAAAAAAAAAATCATCCAAATTTATGTTACTAGAAAGTTACAATTATATTCCTTTTTTTTTTTTTTAAACTAGAAAGGTATTTTTAAATAATAGAAAATATTTCTACCTGCAGATTTTAATTATCTTTCATTTGTGTTTCTGCATTTAACATTAAGATAATAAGTTTTAGCTACCTCAAAGCTAAGCAGTGCTTGACTGAAAGAGAGGGTAAGGAGTCTTTGAAATAAGTATTTGTACAGCCTCTGTTATATTTAATATCTGAACTGGTATTTTCCTTTTTGAAATCACTCTACAGCTTCCCGTTTAATATGATTACAACTAAATGTAGATACTCTTAATTCCTGTGTGATTGTGCTTTAATGACAAAGTAGCAGTAGAATACCTTTCTGAAAGAGAATCAGACATCGCTCTGTAACTACTGAAAATATAATAAGCTAACAACACAGAAATCCTCAATTTCTGGTTTGGGTTTTTCTTTTCTTGTGTTTTTGTTTTTCTTTCTTTGTTTGTTGTTTTGTTTTTTCATTTTGTTTTTAAGAAAGAATAGCAAAAAATATAAATATCAAATTAGGCCATTTAAATATAAACGAGATGCAACTCTGCAGCCTAATTTAGGCTTCAGAGGGGAAACCTATTGAGGAACAAGGAGCATGTGGTGTTTTCCTGACACATCATAGCAAGAGGCAAAGTGATTGTGTGTTACACTTCAAGTTACTACATCCGATGATTGAAATCCCTAAAAAAATCTTTTAGGGAGAATAGAATCAATTATCAAGATAGTATCAGTATTCTAATTTTCATGCTTACATGTTATGTTGCTTGCTTGTTTTTATGTCACTGAATTCAGAGCTGGGTTTTCTGAAAGGCTTTTATAATTATAAGGTTTGCAGAGTTTTAACTTTTCTAGGCTACGTTATTCATAGATAACAAAAAAATACCTGAAACTTTTATCTTTCTATCTTGAAGTAGTTACTAAATTAATGAAACTTAAATTGTAAACTGACATGAGCAGGATTTTAAAATGATACATTGAAAGATTTTTACAGAGAGCAAAATTATGTAATTTAGAAAGAAACATTCTTATTTACTGGGGTTGTGTATCAGACATGTAAGAGGCACGCTATGGCCAAATCACTACTCTTACCTTCTTGCAAACACCATTATAGTTGTGCAAGAAGAACATGCTACGCATTGTATTGTGTGAGAAATTCAGTGTATTGCTTTATTCTGCAAACATTTAATTTTAAACACATTTACAGCTTCAATTTAACCTTTAAGATTACATATATAAATGTTTAAGGACAGGAATCCCTGTGGTATTGAGGACAAGTGAGCTGAAATTCTGTTTAACAAAGGGTAGTTATTTATCATTGTTACTGTGAAAAATGTTTCTTACCTTGCAGGTTAGTTTATTGTAGCTGCTTGTTCTATACTTTGAAAACTTTTCTCCAGCTATTGTTGTTAGGGAATTATTTGCCAGTGTTTACACTGAAAGCTGTATTATCTGAACTTAATTTTCTGCAAAAAGATTTAAAAGTGCTTGGTTAAATTAGTGTGTAATGCTAGTTATGTAGATGACAATGTAACATAAAAGGAAGAGAAGGATATTTGCCTTTGAAGAAAGTCTATATTTAAATCCTTCCTTTTTTACCTCTGCCTACCTGTTAAATTTTTATTTGAATATTAATTCTCTGCATGATTGTGTAGGAAATATCTTAAAATAATGTATGGAGGAAATCCTGCAACAAATTAAGCATGTTCTCTTTACAGACAGAAAAGATTTTTTTTCTATTGATCAAACTTTTTTATAGGCTGACATAAAATAGGAAGATTAATTATAAGTTTTAAAACAAACAAAAACAACAACAAAAGCAAACAAACCAAAAAGACATAAAACTCCAAACCCCTTAACCTTAAGTGCTTACAGTCAGCAGCATAGCCACCTAATTTGTAAGTGCTTCAGATGTTCCTTGTTTGACTGAAAGTTCTCTGAAACCTGGAGCTCTGCTTTTCAGGTGAATTGGACAGTCCTGGTTTGAAAAAATTAAACTGAAACCTCACTAAAGTCTCATGGAAGTCCAGGAATATAGGGCAGGAATGGTTATATATCCAGTCTGCCTAATGTGCTCTAATCATGGCTAATGCTTACTGCCAGGGTGGGTTTCACAAAGTGTCTGTGCAGCTGTATTGGGTTTACATTGGAGGGAGGGAGGTCCTAGAACCAGTAGTGTATATCACAGCAACTTTTGGAGAACATGGAATATCAAGGTGGCAGGGCATGGCAGTACATCCAAAGACTGCACCATAACCTGTACTGTCTACTTTACAGCTCATCTCTTGCCTCTCTTACATCAGACATCCCAGGCTCATGGAAGGGATGTGCCAGAGCAAACATGACTTTGCAGCCTAACAGCTGGAAACACGCATTTCTTCTTTCTTTAATGCTTATGATAAGCATAATGCTTACACGAAAATAGCAATATACATATGGAAATAACCTGCTAGAGCGTGTGTTCTTGTGAGATCATACTATCAAGCTGTCTCCTGTATGGATACAGGTGGCTGAGCTCAGATATTTGTCAACAATGACAAAAATGGATAAGTGAAACATGAGATGTTTGACATCTGATGAAGTAATACTCAGTATGAGGGAGGTTACACAGAAAATCCAGACACGTGCTAAAGAATCTACTCTAATACAGAAACTATTCTATAAGCATAGAATCCATTTGGGGTGAGGCCACAGCTTCTTTTCATTTTCTTATTTGGGATTTTTTGTAAAGTAATGAAGTACACTTCTCTTTTCAGTGTTCTGTTTCCTGTGGAAAAGGTTTGAAGTTTCGTGATGTGCATTGTATTAATAGCTTCCAAGCTAAAATGGAGGAAGGAAACTGCAGACATTTAAAAAAACCACGAACGTACAAAATATGTAGAGCTGGAAGATGTCCTGCTTGGAAGGCCAGCAGATGGAAAGATGTATGTAAAATCTGCTCTATTCATGTTCTCTATGTTATGACTACAAGACAAAATCATATTCAAGACACTTCGCTTCAGTGGAAGTAATTGTCAAGAAGCTTTTCTTTGTATACACGTCACAATTAAATTTAGAAATTAATTAGTTAATTATATTTTCTTTTTCATCTTTTAAAAGTAAATATCTGTGAAAATGAAAGTGTTTGGTAAACAGAACATTGGACAGATAGGTGGTTAGGGCTTTCCTCCACTTACCTTGTAAATTCAAAATAGCAGTAATTTTTTAAAGTTTACTCCCTACCGTCGGTGCTGAATTCTACAGTATTACTGTAGTTGCTGCTGAATGTTGAAGTGAAGCCAAGTTTATGAGGAAAGGATAAGAAAAAGGGCATATGGGCACAAAAATTGCCTTTTTTTCCCGGCTTGGTCTTGTAAAATATGTCTCACCTTGCTGTGAAGCTATGTGTAACTGAGTGCATGGTGGTATTTCCATTTCATTCACTCTTTCGTAGCAGAATTCCCCACACTGATAAAAAGATGTTACTACTTTCCACAATTTGGCTTGATATATTAGAGTTAGGCTTGAATGTTTAGATTTGCTTTGGGACCTAATTTCTGATTGGGTTAAAAGAATGTTGTCTGTCAAAGCAAATCTTGGTATTGCAGTGAACTGGATTTGTGACAGAAAGAATTTGAAAGTTTCAGAATCCCTAGTACTACTTTCAAAAGAAAGAAGTACTTTTCTAACCTGGAATACTAAGATTTTTAAATTTCAATTTAATATTTGCATTTTAAAACAACAGACAAGACTGTTAGTCTATAACAAAGGAATGATGTAAACTCAGAACTTAAACCATTTGATCTTGAAAAATGTTAACTTTAGCTTTTTTGTATGCCTATGGTGATTGTTCCTACTGTGAATTAAGGTAGTCAGAAAGATCAATCTTAGATGCATTTATTTTCTGTATTTCCTACAAATGGTGATTTAAATTGTAGTTTTACATTTTCAACATAAATGTCTTCAGAACCAATGGAAACACTAGTATGGTAGCAGTTGTGAAGTATTACTTAAATATATTCCAAAGAACGTGTAATAATGGCAATAATAATACCACCACCTGGGGACTGTCTTAATTTCACACTAACATAACTAATGTTGGTCAATTTTAGTGTTCTGTATCCTGTGGAGTGGGGATTCAGCAAAGGGACATCTACTGTCAGGTGAAGGGCCTGGGTCAAATGAATGAAGCAATGTGTAATCCTAATACCCGTCCCGTTAGCAAGAGGCATTGCTGGCTGCCTGCCTGCACTCGGTACCAGTGGTTGGCAGATGACTGGGAAGATGTAAGTAAGGCTTGTATGAACTAACCAAGTGATGTCAAATGTTTTCTTTCATTTTCTTTCTTTCTTCCCCAACCGCCCCCCCCCCCACACACACACACATTTGAATACATTTCTATGTAGTTGTATCCTCCTGCCATGGGAGGAGGTCTGAAGACACTGAGGCCAAAGGCACAGGCTCAACAAATACTGCTGCCCAAAACTGCCACTGGCTTCATTAATAGGCAGTTTTGTTTTCTTTTATTTTATCGGTGTAATATCAGATACATGTTTCCAGGGAGTCCTTTTGGTTTGTTTTTAAGACCAATTTATTCCTTTCATATTTCACTTAAATCCTTTTCTTGACTCAATCTTCTCATACAGAAGAGCTGATGTTTTCACTAAACCTATCATCCTGACCTGATACTGCAATTTTCTCCTTGGTTTCACTCAAGAGTTCAGATGTTGTGTAGTCATATCCTATTGGGTTTTTTTAGCTGAACTTTGAAAAGAAAGTAAAGGATTTTGATTCAGTGAATACTTCAATCCAGTACTGATAAGAGATGCTGCAAAAATTGTAACTCTTTGGGGTTTACTGGTATGTGTCAGCTGGCAAGTAACTCTTCTGTAAATGACTAGCTTTGGTACAAAATTTGTGACTGTTTTTCTCACACTCAGTGCTTGACATCATATAGAAGAAAGGAAGTATATCAGAAGGTTAAGTGTGTGGATGAAAACCGGCTTCAAGTGGATGAAAGCTTCTGTGATCCTACCACAAAGCCTTCGTCAAACAAAAACTGCAGAGTAGCTCCCTCTAAATATGTGGTGCTTACAGGAGAACTCTCACAGGTAAACTAATCATATTACTCACACATCTTTTATATAACTTTAACAATACTATGTTGCTGTAAAACATACATCAAATGTGCAGAGAAGTAGAGAAAAACATCAAAGTGTGTTTTCATCTAGACACAGATGCCTAAATATTTTCCACATTGAACTTTCCAATCAGCTATGATTTACTGTAGTGACTGTTATCAGTCTTCTGGTAGCCCCTCTGGGACGTATGAACACCAGTTAGAGGACACCTCCTTCTACTACAGGATTCCTTTTCTAGTTCCTAGAAAACTTAGAAGCTCATCTCACTGAAGTAAACAAAAGATTTTCCTTAATTTCAGTGAAATTCAGTGCCTTGTTTGTCTTGCACATCTACACTGCTCGTGTATGCAGGTCTCTATGTGTACTGCAGCTGAGAGGGAACTGCTCTGGAATGTCTGTAAGCTCTGAGAAAAGGGCGGTGTGGAACTTTCCATCTCCCTGCATGCATTACTACTGCAGACCTTCCCTTTCTGCACGTTGATGCAGCAGCCCCAAGGTGGTGTATGTTGAATTCCGGGCTTTTGCCAAAGTGAGGATCAGAAATGACCTGCTGTTTAAGTCTTATTGGAAAATTCCAATCAGAGAAATCAGGACTTTCCTGAAAGTTCAGTGCAGAATCTAAGTAAATTAGAGCATTGGATGTAAAAGAATAATGATAAAGTCTGTATCAGTCATTGGTTTACTAAGAGGGATAAAACAGCAATATATAAACAATTTTGCTCTCTTGGGGCTTGGGCTCTGTCTTTCACTGTTCCTTCACCTCTCTGATGCCTCCACACTCTGTACTAACCTTTTCCTGATAACACGTGAGGCCTTGCTGGGTTTCTGTCTGGGATGAGAGAAGAAGGTGGCATTGGCCCTTCTGGGCTTTCTTTGTCCAGGGGGAAGGATTGGATTTCTGTATTATTTCTAAATTATATATAATTGTAAATACATGTAAATGTATTTTCTATATATGCCTGTAAATTTGGCTTGCTGCAAAATACAGCTTTATCTTACTTCCAAAACTTCTGAGCTAGTCTGGTGATTCCAATTTTATTTCAGGGGTAATTTCTCAACCTACCACACTTACCTGTAATTGCAATGCTGCAGAAAGACTGTTTCACTGAAATAATGCTTGTGCATGGGGATTTTATTTTAGTGCTCAGCTAGCTGTGGGTTTGGTTACCAGCAGAGGATCACGCAATGTGTTGGAATCCATTCTGTTCAAACTCTGCGTGCCCATGGCCTTCGAACAGTAACGTACCGAGAATGCCCAGTAGAGCTGTCCCCCTACATCTATAAATGTAATATCAAAAGGTGTTCACAAGCAGCTACCTGGAGAGTGGGGAAGTGGACCAAAGTGAGTACAGATGCGCAAGCTTCTATTTGATAGCTGCCTCAAATGTAAATTAATGCTAAGACTTACTTGCTGACATAATTATGTTAATTATTTACTACCTTCTAAACTAATTCTTGATGGCTATACACATCCAGTGCTCAGTGTCTTGTGGAGTGGGAGTAAAGGAGAGAACTGTAGAATGTATGACTGAAAATGGCTTATCAAGTGACTTGTGCCTGCCACAATTAAAACCAGATGCCAGAAAGATCTGCCATGAGGAAGAATGTAAGTGACAGCTGTAATGTTCAGCTGAAGTTAATATTTTCCCAGGGTATTATATAAAAGCTGTAAATATATTTGAACACTATTATGCAAAATAAGTTCTAAAACTAAGCTCTAATCATGAAACATTAATGTGATTTAATAATTTATTTTGAAGGTGACATTCTTACCACCTGCAAAGATATTCAGATCAAAACAGGAATTAGAAAGGATGGTGAATACCTACTTAATGTTAAGGGAAGGATGATAAAGGTACTCTTAATATTTATGAGTTTTTCTGAGCGTGTTTTTTCATAAACTATTACTTTTCTAATAAAGATTTTGCTAAAGGGCTGTATTTTCTGTTCCAGATTTATTGCTCAGGCATGCACTTAGAGAATCCCAAAGAATATTTGACATTGGTAAAAGGTGAAGCAGACAACTTTTCTGAAGTATATGGATTCAGGTACAAAAGTGGTTTTGTGACTTCATGAAATGCATTTATTGCTTCCAGAATAAAATAATAAAAATAATACTTAGCTTTTGTGAGGACAGTTGAGTAGACTTTTTTCCCCTTGATTTTGTCTTTTGACTGTGCTGGCATATGAACATACATGCAGAGCTGAGGATACTTCCTAGCTGAAATTGTATTAATTGCATTAAATGGTTATAAAAATTTGCTGTCTTGATTTCAGTAGAAATGGCTTCAATCTACATCAGTGTTTCAACTGGGCCAAGATTAGCGATGAACTTCTTGTTCAGTAAATGTTGTTTACGGGTTTTTTTTATGCAGCATAGTGCAATGGAATTATTTTTCAGCGTGATGATGTGTTATAGAAAAATGCCAAAAGGAAAATTAAACCTTTGCTGTTCTCTAGGCTGCAGAATCCATATGATTGTCCTTTCAATGGAAGCAGAAGGCAAGACTGTGCCTGTCGAAATGATTACCTTGCAGCTGGCTTCACGGTTTTTAGCAAAATAAGATTTGATGTAGCTTCCATGCAAATTAAAAGTAAGCATTTTGGCAGTTTTAACCAAACTACCACTTCTGACTGACTAATAGATTGAGTTGTGCCATTTTTGAGCAAAGTCCTATTTCCTTAGGATTTCAAAGGCAAAAAAAATATTGCGAAATCTCCACCACTTCATTTGTTAGTTTGTCCTAAGTGGTTAAGGGGTAAGAATCTTGCAGATTTGTATTTTTTTGTGTGTGAACTAACTGTAGTTTCTAATGTTTTGTTCACTTTATTCAGTTTCCTTTTAGTCTATGGAGTATTTTTGTGGGAAAATCTTCCTGTGCTGCAGTTAATCCCTTCTCTGACCTTGGCAGACACACTTGAATGCACAGGGAATCTTGCAGTGCTTTCAAGCCCTGCCTAAAGGTGTCAAGGGGGCCAATGACCAGCTCACTTGGAGCTGTGTCCAAGTGCACACCCATCCTCCTCCCAGCTCTCTCCTGACTCAGAAAGAAAACATGGCTTGTAGGTTGGACTGATGTTATATTAACCAAAATGGACTATTTAAAATTTAGTTTCTAAAAACCAGCAGGAAAAAAACCCACCCAAACCAAACAAAACACCCATCACCACATTAATGCCTTTTCACACTGTGTTTTGCCTGAACTTCTAATGCAGCAGTTTCAGTGTTGAGTAATTTTCTGTTTTCTAGCCACAGATTTTCTTTTTGCTCAGACTATACTTGGCAGACCTGTTCCATTTGCTACAGCTGGAGATTGCTACAGTGCTGCAAGGTGTCCACAGGTATTTATAATTTCTCATCCCCTTGAAAATGAGAGTAGGAAAAAAATATCTGTTACTGGCTTAGAGCCACAAGGTCCCAAACCAATTTTCTATTCCATTTAGTCTGCATATTATATTAATAAATATTTTTTTCTTACTCTTTTCTCCCCTGTTCCACCATCTATTCCCTCTGTTCTCATTTCTCTCTCAAACTGTTTACCTCACACTTTTCCTCTAGACTCCATGTATGTATTTATGTATTTAATGTATTACGCTCCCTCCCTCTGGACATGATTTATCCTTTGTTTCCCCCTAATCCCTTCTCAGTCTTTGTTCTCCTCCAGCGGCTTTCTGTTCTATAATCCTGCAGCATATTTTCTTATCTTTTCTATGGTTACCTGCCATACTGAGCAAAATGAGACTGATTTTTTAATGAAGGAAATCCGGTGAATCAAAAGAATAAAGGCTGGATGCTGTGTTTTTACACATGCACACATACATATACCCACACAAATATTTATACTGGAGCAGCTCTGCTATGAGGACAGGCTGAGAGAGTTGGGGCTCTTCAGCTGGAGAAGAGAAGGCTTCGAGGAGACCTTATAGTAGCCTTCCAGCATCTGAAGGGGGCCTGCAGGAAGGCTGGGGAGGGATTATTTACAAGGTCTTGCAATGACAGGACAAGGGGCAATGAGTTTAAACTGGAAGAGGGGAATTTAAACTGGATGTTAGGAGGAGGTTCTTTCCAGTGAGGGTGGTGAGGCACTGGCACAGGTTGCCCAAGGAGGTTGCGGATGCTCCCTCCCTGGAGGTGTTCAAGGCCAGGTTGGACGAGGCCTTGAGTGACCTGTATTAGTGGGAAGTGTCCCTGCCTATGGCAGGGGATTGGAATTAGATGATCCTTGAGGTCCCTTCCAACCTTACCATTCTATGATTCTATGAAAAAAAATTGCAGAAACTACTGTATCTTATAGAAATGTTATCTTTGATAAAAAAGATAAGGCAAAGATAAAGGATTTAGGCAATTTTAACTAAGCCTGATTATAGAAATGCAGTGGGTTGTATGGAGATGTGAAGGAGTTTTCTGATTGTAGTTCTGTCTAAACTGACTGTTAGGCTTTTTGTGGAGATTGTACTTCTTTCCAACATACTGCACTTCTGTGTCAATGCAGTTTAATAATTTTCTGTACCTCAGTTTCTTTACCAAGCCAGTGCAATTTGTTGCTTTTAACACATTTCTTGTTCTTGCATAAACTGGCTCTGTTTTAAAGCTAGTTTTGGGGAAAAAAAAAAAAGGGGGGTTGTATAGGCATATATTTTAAACTCAATGAACTGTTTTGAATGGTTTGTGTTGACAAACATCACATTTACAATAAAGTTATTTATTTAACCTCCTCTTACTATGTTCAGTTATGTTATTTGTTATTTACCATTTCATTTTCAGTATAAGATGATGATGCTAGGACAGCGTACTTGCAAAAATTTGAGTTTTAGATGGCTAAGAAGTGATTTGACTGTAATTTCCAGATAGTAGTAGGTCCTCACTGTTTTGTTTCCAAAAGGTTCAGGCACTTTAAAACAAAAAATCCAGTCTTTCAAGAAAGACAGTCTCATTCTTAAATGTTGCAAGTCTGCACTTTTTGTAAATTAAATCGTAGTGTGTAGGAAGGAGGCTAAAATAATTGAAATTGTCTGATGTTTTTTCTGTATTCAGGCTGCAGACAAACGTTACAGCTCAGCTGATGCACAAGAACTGCTTCCCCAAAAGAACAAAGGTTACACACCTTTGAGTACTTCATGTCTAGATATACCCTAAGTGATACGTGCAGATATGCCAATGTAAAAATGCCAAGTGTTTCAGTGCTTTGAGCTCCATTTCTCAGCTCTGTATTTTACTTTTTTCTCTTATTATTTCCTTTTTTTTTTTTTTTTGTTTTGTTTTTGTTTTGTTTTTGTTTTGTTAGGGACAGTTCAGCATTAACCTGGCTGGTACAGGTCTGAGATTATCCCATACAGTTAGGTGGATTGCTCAGGGGAACTACGCAACTGCTAATGTGCACAAATCACAAGTAAGTCACCCTTGTTTTCATTTACCTGCTCTTACAGCTTGCAACATCACTCTTCCAGAGGTGATGACTCCCTAGTGATAGCTAGTTGTGAATCAAATACAGTACTCAAGCTCTCACCCATCTGTGTCTTCTTCCAAATACAATGTTTAATCATGCTGCCCAGAATCTAATCGAGATCAACACTGTCTGCCTACCCTTCTCTTACTGTTTTTAAGAGTAAGCTATGTTAAACAGGTTTATTAAAAGTTTTGAAGATGCCTAGTAATACTTCTAAAAACAAAAAGCAAAATACTCCCCCCAAAACCCCACATTTTGTTAAAGATACTACAGAGGATCCTTACAAATGGCTTACCTCCAACTCGGTTCATGTGGGAAACCAATGGAGCAGTTGGGCAAGAACAGTGAGCATGCATGCTTTAAGACAGCATCAGTTGGTGAGCCAGGAAAGGCGGCATAAAGTGAGACTGATAAAGGATCTCTCTGCTCAGCAATTTTGTTAATCTGATGCTGTCTTCTGATTTAGTATTTGTAGCAAAGATTTGCCAAAAGGTCTGTTTTTTGCAAACCTCAAAAAGCTTTTTGTACAACTGTGATTTCAATCTCTTTTCCTGTTTGACTGTTCTCTTTATCTAATTCTCAGGATGGTACTAAAATATACGGGAGATGTGGAGGATTTTGTGGAAAATGTATTCCTAACACAATTACTGGTCTCCAACTTCAAATACAACGAGAACTCTGATGTGGTAAGAAGATCAAAGCAGGGATATCAGTCATTTAGGTGCAAATTGTAGGTGCTGTGTATATATATTTTAATTCTTTCATCTCCGTAATGTTCATTAGTCTGATGCTCACTACCAAGAATTCGTGTTTTCTTCAGTGTTCATTCAGGGATGTATTATCTCTTTGTGGGCTAGCGAGTGCATAAATCACAATCATAAGCTCTCAGGTTTTATTGGAGAGGCATTCAATGTACAGTACATACTAGTAAGTAAATTGCACTGAGGTCACTACCGTTGGTAACGCTCTAAATTGTACCATAATTGTCATAGTTTACCTGCAACTAATCAGTGAGAGTCTTCATGCAGTATTTGATAAAATTGATACCCTCCTGGTTTGCTTGATCAATTCTACTAAAATTAAGAAAGAGTTATTGCTATGTAGAGAAGACAGGTAGTAATTTCAAATACTTCTGATTTAATAAAAACTGTTTAGGAAGTATTTCTCAACAGATTAAAGCAGAAAATTATGTAACTAACATACTTGAGATTGAGAGTCTATAGATCTGTGTCTTTTTCTGTCAGTAAAAGCTTTTTTCCCTGCCTTCTCTTTTGCTTTATCATTTGTGGTGCTTAAATACTGGCAGTAATCCTGAAAAGTGTGGTTACCCTCTATGTAGGACATGTTAAACATCTAGGCTTAGTTTTGTTATAGTTACAGGAAAAGAAAATAAGGAAACAAGTTGCTTAGAAACCTGATTTTGAATGCCTGCCTCTCATGCAAGTACTCTGTAAAAAGCAATGCATGCTGTTTACCCTAGGATACCCTGTGATTTACCCTGTGATTGTATGACCATGTATTTACTTAAACACTTTCCATATACACCTTACTCCTTTAAACTGGCCAATGATGTTTAATTTTTCAGTGTTTGTAAATACGGTTCTGACACCTGATAGTTAAGGTTATTGCTTCCAGGAAAAGTAGATGCATGAGAGTTGCAAGATAAAAAAGAAAAATCATCCAGCTCTTTGGTTTGTTATTTTGTGTTGCTTTACGGTCCAGAACTGCAGAAATATATGCATATGTGTTTCAGGGCCAGCTCTCAGGTATTCAGAATGAAATTTTCTATGTTCTCAATAACACAGTTTATGAAGCAAACTATATGTGCTTTTTCTGGCAATGTGCATTCTGTAAGCCAAATATTCATTTTGCATGCCAGTGCAATTGGTACATCAAATGGCAGCTATATCATATTTTTACCCACACAGAGTTAGGCATGAAGTAACAATATGTACTAATTAAAACCAATACTGTACCACAGAATTGTAAGCAGCTACTTCTTAGATAACACATGTAGGTAATTATTTTGTGATCTCTGCATCAGAAAAGTATTTTTGCACTATGTGCCTTATGTTAGTTGTAAACATTAATAAGAATATAAAACATTATTTTCCTAGAAATGTTTACATTTATAATTTATAAAATATTTATATAATAAATATACTTGTGTGAATGACAACAGATTACTTTTGCTTTTTTTGCTTCCTAGTATCAAACACTCAATACAAAATGTTGCAAAAGCATTTCATCTTGATTATGAACAGAATGACTACACTCCTAACACCTCTTCACAGTACTATACATTGACTTATATTAGAATTACTGCCATGCAAGCAGTTTGTAGTCAGGAATATTTTCCATGGAAGCAAATCCTGCTTCAGAGGAACAAACTCCGTGTCTTTGTGCTCCTTCTATTCATTCTTCCCTATTCACCTGTACCTTTCTTGGCAGTTTGCCCTGTAAATAGTTCAGTGAAGTAATGCAGAAATCTGCAATAACCTTCCTTATCCTGGTGCTAAACTCAGATTGATTCCTTTATATGGTCCCTCAAAAAGTGCTTTAGCAGAAGGGGAGCTTCTGTCCACCTCCATGCCCAGGACGATCATTTTCTTTTCAGTCCTGAAACCTCATTTAAGGGCTTAGGAAGTGTTCAGCTCCGCTGCCATGGAATCGCTCTGGCAATCCAGTCCTGAACAAAGTGACTTTTGATCAAATATTCCACACAGCATGTTTTTATTGGGCAGTAGTAGTGATTTTTGAGTAAAACAGTATTTTTTTTTTTCTGTAACTGGAGCAAACCTTTTTGACACAATGCCAACTTCTGCATAAAAGAGCACTGCATTGTTTTGTACTTTTTATATCTTTTTTCCCCTTCATCCTTTGGGGCCTTTGGAGTTTCAGCCCTACTGTAGAGAGAAAAAGGACTTGGGTGTTCTGGATATTTTGTGAATTCCTTGTGTTAGGATTTTGATTTTGTTGAGAAAATGGGCTTAATCAATTACCCTATTTCAACTTACTAACTTTTAATCCTGAGGGCAACTTAAGGAGAACATAAGCCTTATGATCAGCTTTGAAGAATTTGAAGACTTTATGATGCTGACATCTTAAGAGGTCTGTGCAATGAAATGAGAACCAGAGGTTGTACTTGAACTACAATATTTCCATCTCCTTTAATTGACATTGATGGAGATTTCCTTTGCTCTGGGCATCTGAAATGCCAGCCAGAGTCCTAGAGTGCTCCCTGTGAGCTCCACCTGGTGGGTCTGCATGTGCCAAGCTGCCCATGGCTGGTCACAGTCACACAGCTCTCCAGTTTTGGTTGATGCTTAGGAGATGAAACACTGAATTGTTGTCTCACTATTCCATACAAGGGGGAAAAAAATTCAGATATGGTAATAATTTAATAGTTATAGATGACTGTATCAACACTTTTTAAAATGTCTTCTAGGACATTTTCAATCCCATCATTGACACCATCAAATACTAGGTGACACAACTGCACTTGCTTATGTGTATGCACACATGCTTATCTGAGTATTGAATGCTGACTAAATGTTACTCACATTTACCTAACAAAACATTACTTGGTGTGCTGTGAAATGGTTTATTGGCATGTGGCAATATCTCTGGCATCTTCTGATGAAGACATCTAGATGTCTTCCACCTGTATTCCCCCCAAATATTACATCTGGGTGGTAGAGGAAGAGCAGAAAACCATGCCTCTGAATCCACCAATAGGTCTCCATCCTGGCTGAATTCATCCTGGTGTGGTCTGTTGTGCCACTTTCTCTGTGGAGAGGAACAGAACACACACGGACATTTGATCAGGGACACACAAAAGTGTTGTCCACCTTCACAGGATGAGTGGTGACTGTGTGATTTCAGCCTTTGTATCTGTCTCTGCAGGTTGCTGGCGAATGGTGATGTACTTATTTCTTCTAACTGAAAGGCTACAGTATTCGAGACATACTTTGAAAAGATGAACTGTGAGGTTTTTCTTCCACTGCTGTAACCTGGAATATATTTAGAATATAGTTATTTAATATAACTTCTCAGGTTTGTTGTCTATTTGAAATTAAAATTTGGCCTTGATACACGTGCAACTTTTTAGTTTTGCAGGTTTATTGTAACTACACATGAGATCCCTGAAAAATTCAGAATCTGAACCAAATATTGCTGTCTGGAAAGTGCCTTCTGTATCCTGCAGGACTATAAATAAGATTAGGGAGGAGTATGAGGGGCTGATTTTTAATGTTTCCACAAAGAAACAAATAGATTTCTGAAAAATTATGTGCTGTGGTTGTCAAAATTGAACTTGAATTAAAAGTGAAACAGAAATATCCCATAATATTTTAATCTTAACTTTAAAGATAGACAACAGGAAAATGTGTGTAATGTTTCCTTTTTCCAGTCACCAGGGACTTCACCTGACTGCTATGACTTTTCAGCTATGGGGAATGACTTGGCAACTACATCAGCCAATCCCCTCAGGACTCTGGGATGCATCTTATCAGATCCCACAGACTTGTGTATGTTCTTGAGATGGTCGTGAACCTCATCTTCACTTGCAGTGGGAGGGAGTTTGTCCTCCTGGTCCCTATCTTGTGGTTCTTCAATTTGGAAGGTGTGAGGAGAGTGCTCGCCAGTGAGGACCAAAGCAAAAGCATAGTAAGAAAAGCATTTCCTCATCTGGTGTTACTACCTCACCATTCTTACTCATCAGGGGTCACAGTTTCTTTAACTTCCCTTTTATGGTATATATAGACATTGCTGTTGTGATTTCATAGTAACCCATGTTGGCTTTAAGTTAAAATAATTTCCGACTGCCCACCAAAGAAGCCCACCAGAACCTTTTCCAAAAATGAACTTTCATGATACAATACACTTCCATATTTCTAATTTTGTAGGTATGGTACTTGAGCCACGAAATGTCAAAGGCTGCACTTAAATACCTTTATACTCACTCATGTATCAAACACTTACATAGTGTCTTACTCGCTTAACACAGGTAGGAGTAGGAGTGGAGATCAGTGTGGCAGAACCAGTATGAGATAATGTCCTCCAGGCTAGAGTGGCAACCATGGGAAAGCATTTCTAGCCTCTGGAACAGCTCTTAGGCTCTCCTGTAAGGACTACTTTGCTCCTCTGTAGCACTCGGCCATCTTTTCCTACGTGTTTATGGTTTTTCAAGATAGTCTCCTTGTATCTATGTATTAAAAGAAACTTTGAGGGATGCCTCAGCAGTCTCTCTCTCTCTTGTGCTTTGGAAATTGGCTCAATAAATAATAGAAAAGTAACATGAAGAGAAATTTCTTTACAGCAAGGGTGATGGAGCTCTGGAACAGGCTGCCCAGAGAAGTTGTGAGTCTCCTTCTCTGGAGACTTTCAAAACCCACCTGGATGGATTCCTGTGAAGACTGCCCTAAGTGATCCTGCTTTGGCAGGGGGTGTTGGACTTGATGATCTCTGGAGGTCCCTTCCAACCTCTAACATTCTGTGATTCTGTATTGGTAAAGCAATTCCTACTTCACAATGCTTGCTTGTGCCGGAACTCTGATGACAGCAGGAGAAATTTCCCTGTGTTTTATTCAAACAGAAGAACAAGCCACCTGGCTTGCACTTGAATCTGACATTTTATCTTCTCATGCACAGAAGGTGGTTTTCTTTTGCACAATTAAGTTTTTGGCTCGAGAGGATTTCTGGGCTTTGTTTATCCTTGCTTTAGAGAAGCAATCTGTGCTCTGTTTCTGATATATTTCTCCTTGTGTTCAGTTATGGCAGATATTCCTTTGAATCGACTGTATAAAAATACTGTAGCAGCAGAGCAGAGCAAAGATTTAACTGTATTTATGTCTATATTCTGCCTTTAAGCATGAACAGCTGTGCATACACTCATCTGTCTTGTATCTGACTCAGTGCTGCCATCCAGAACCTTTTCCTCTTTAATAAACAAATGTTTCCCTCTTTAATCTGTGTGTGTGTTTTATCTCTGTTCCTACAACAAAATTTTCTTGTCCACATATGTTTTCCAAATCTTATTTATACAATTAAACAAAGCAACAGGGAGAATTTGCACAGTAAATGGTAGAGAACTGCTCTCTCTGAGTAGCTGAAATAAAACAAGCTATTTCTGCCTTGCACACCCATTACTGTTTCATTTTGGAAAGCAAACCCCCACATTTATGTATACCGAAAGACTCTTTTTGGAGTCACTACATGGGCTTATTTTACAGTGTAATTTACAAAAGCAAGAAACATTCAAGGAGAGCTCAGGAATTTTCTCTATGCAAAAAGCGAAAATGATTCATAGCAGTAGCATATATTTACACCTGGTGGGATGAAATCCCTTTTTGCACTTTAGTTGTCTCTGTCTTACCATCGATCGTGGTAGTGACATTTGTGGTCAGTTGCTCATTCTCCGTGAGTTTTTTGATGTTTCTCTGGAAGCTGGGACAATTAAAAATATAGTTGTACAGACCACAAATTGAAATCAGAGAACAGAAAGGGCTTTTAAAATGTTTTGTGTTTAAAATATCTTGCAGAAAAGGCTCATTGTAAAAACACTTATTCTACACCTCAGCTCTGCTAGAATTTGTGTTCCTCGAAGGTCTGCAACTCAGAGCTAAGAAAACTGCCAGCAATAACCCCTTTCATCAGAGTTTACAAGATATTTAGCTAAGAATTATCTTGCCCTTCCATTACTGTTTTCTGTCTTAAGTTCATTAGTGCTTTTGCCAGAAAACAGTCCCAGTTCTTAAACTAAATTCTTGTTTGCACCTTCTGAGAGCAAAGGGGGTAAGAGTACTAAATTTGTAGTTGTAACCTCAAAGGGAAAACTCACAACCTGTGTGTTAGTGTAAAACCTGCAGTAGAAAGTGCACAGTAAGAAATTATTTTGCTTCCAAAGTCCTTTCTTCCATGCCAGGATTAGAGATTCATTGCTGTTCTTTCTTACATGGCCAGGTATAATTTTTATGCTATCCTGGCAAATATTTGCTCAGAGGGATTATTTTGAGACGTCTCTCTGGAGAATGCAGGTCGGCAGGCATAAAAGAGGGAGACTTCGCATTGGAAGCAGACCCTCCTGCAATGTGTTTGCTTGGCCAGCTGTCGACAGTGTTGCTTCATATGAAATTCGACACTCAGAGCGTTTTCAAAGCAGGGAAGGAAGTGTATTCTGAAGCACTGTTGCCAGCAGTAATTTACGCCCTTATTTAAGCAGAAAGCCAGAGGAGGCTTAATCTCCAAAATGGAAACAAGCTTCTAGCTACCGAAAAACCTTATCTAGCTTATAATCAAATGAAAAAAAACCCACCATTGTTACCAGCATTATGTTGTTACTGCCATGATAAATAATGTGTGTAGGAATCATAAAATTTTAATTAAAAAAAAAAAAATCTATCTAAAGGCAATTCCATGCTGTGTAGTGTCTTTTTCTCTATGTGCGCTTTGTTCCACACACCATGAACAGTGTTTCATATCTTTTGGATGAGCCTGACTTTTCTAACAGAAACAACTTTCTTTCTGGAGGAATTGGTTCTTCAAATTTGTTTCTTTCTGCTTCACTCACTGAAGAAGGTGAGGTGGCATATTTTAATATTTTTGACCTGGAAACACTCATTAAAGCAACTTTGTTATTCAATATTTCTACCCACCCCCAACATACAAACTTCTCATCAAGCCCATGCCATCTTCCACATCGGAAGACAGAAGCTGGGACAAGAATAAGAAGCAACTTGGCAAACATGTTTTAGTTGGTTTTTTTTTTCCTTATTTGGTGTATTAGGAAAAAAGTCTTATGTGAATTGATGTGACCACTGTTCAGTACAATAAAAGACTTCGGGCTCTGATCCCAGAAGTTGCCAGACCAGGTTGTATTTTAAGTCCTTTGCTGAATCCCAATAATTCTTGTGTAATTCTGCACTGGTGCACAGATCTAATGTGGGATTCAGTTCCCCATGTCTGAGACCTCATGTCGTGAGGTTTTTTGACATTTGTTCTTGGCCAAGTGTTTTCCTATAGTGTTTTGTCCAGGACAAAGCATATGGTTATGTTTCAAAATACGTTATTGATGATATGAAAACAGGAGAAATAGTGTAACACAGCAGCTAGTGGGTTTTTAATCCAGAGCTGCTATTTAAAATTTCCATCCAAGAAGAAATGTCACCAGTTAAATTCCCTATTGCTACACAACAATCGTTCACTCTGAAAGCACAAATTTCATGCACATCTGAGAGGATATTTTGTTTTAGAGGTCTGTCTAATCGTATACTGTGCTGCTAATTCACACAGCCTCTACCATATGAACCAAACCGGAATGATGTGATCAATGCCATGGCAAGTATGAGCTAAAAATATCAGTATATTAGATATAAGGACATTAAAATGATTTCTTGGCATGCTGAAGACAGTCTACAAAGCTACACTAGCAGATGAGAGTCTCAAACCTAAATTTAGTTCCTAAAAAAAAAAAAAAAGCATACTCCTAGTTGCTGTATGTATTGGGTTTGGCTGAGCTGGAGTTAATTCTCCTCAGAGCATCTTCCTAGCGCTGTGTTGTGCAGTGCTGTAGCTGGGTGTTGATAACACACCAGAGTTTTGGCTAGTGCTGAGCCAAGCACCAAGGCTGTGCTTTCCCAGCGTATTCTCCCCAATAGCAGGCTGAGGGATGGGCAAGATTTTGGGAGGGGACACAAGTGGGCCAGCTGACCCACGCTGACAAAAGGAGTATTCCATGCCATTTGATGTCAGTTCAGATATGAAAGCTAAGTGAAAGAATGAACTGTGGGGACATTTGTTGATGGCATCTGTCCTTTGGAACAACTGCTACGCCTATTGAAGCCCTGCTTTCCAGGAGTCACCAAACATCTTCTGCTGATGGAAAGCAGAGAATAACATCTGTGTTTGCTTTTGCTTCCATGCAGCCTTTGCTTTGGCTTTGCCAAATTGCTTCTGTCTTGATCATTTTCATGGCATTCCTCTGGACTCAGTCCATCCATGCCCTTCTTATGTTGGGGGCCCCAGAGCTGAACACCAGATGCAGTCTCACAAGGGCAGAGGAAGAATCACCTCTCTCTGCCTGCTGGCCATGTTTTTTTTAAAAGAGCCCAGCATACAGTTGGCCTTCTGGGTGACAAGTACACATTGCTCTTTCATGTTAAGCTACTCATCACCCAACAGCCCAACATCCTTCTCCATTGGGCTGCTCTCAAACCATTTATTAGCTAGCCTATATTTGTCCTTAGGACTGGCTGACCCAGGTGCAGGACTGTGCACTTGGCTGCAACAGGTTAAAGCTCAATTAATGGCTTAACCTGCCTGTTTCCCCACAACACAGAAGTGGGGGAAAGTATATAATGAGAGTTTAATATAAATGAGCTAGCACAATGCGCAATTACCTTAGCCTATTTGCAGAAAAAGCACAGCATAAAGCAGCAGCAAGCAGCCAGCGAGCGAAACCCCTGTATCTCTCCACCTCAGGCTGCTGTCCTAGTGGGCAAAAGAGCCAACACCCAAAACCCTAGAACCCAAAAGCAGCAACTGGAAGAGGAGGTCTCTCATGTTAGAGTCTGAACGCGAAGCCACATACTTTGCTCTATACTTTCATTTTGAAGCTGGCATGATAGCACTGTGGATTGAATATCACCTGATTCACAGAATCAAGGAATGTTAGAGGTTGGAAGGGACCTCCAGAGACCATCAAGTCCAACCCCCCTGCCTAAAGCAGTATCACCTAGAGTAGTCCTCACAGGAATGCATCCAGGTGGGTTTTGGAAATCTCCAGAGAAGGAGACTCCACAACCTCTCTGGGCAGCCTGTTCCAGTGTTCTGTCACCCAACTTAACCCATGATGTTGGTCTTGTTGAACATCACGAGGCTTGCTCAGGCTTCATGAAGTTTGCACAGAACATGGAAGATCTTAAAATTTCTGATTGTCTGGTTTAGAGTTCTCTATTACTCTTAGCTTTTGTTATGTGTAACATTTTTCACAAGAG
>WBNM01000028.1:325037-409105 GCA_013399055.1 Ramphastos sulfuratus | reverse complement strand
GGGGGGGGTGGCGGGAGGGGGCTGGGCAGGAAGGACCCAACTCCCAAAAGGGTGCCTGGGAAGCTGCTCTACGGCTTAGAAAGCCAGGAGATTGAATGGCAGTAATAAATAAATAAATGATAGTTTAAAGCTTCAGCAAAGACAAGTTATGAATGTAAATTAGAAGCCTAAGTCCTACTCAACAACTCTTAAGATCTGGAGCACTGATTTGAGCCACATGTCTGATTAAAGCAATAGCATCTTTTAACCCTGTAACTAGCTTAATCTTCAGTGTACTCAGTACCTCAGTGTCTACCATGAGCAGTCTCTGCATTGCAAGCCTGAGAAGCTGATGTGAACAGAGGTGCCTCAAGGCAGTGTTGGTCCACGAAATGGGGACAGGATCAGACTTTCTTGTTTGGAGCAGGGACCGAATGTTTCTGCAGTTATAAGGGAAGAAAGAGCTGTTTAGAGCAATTAGCAGCTTGGTCTCTGGTGAGTAAACTTTTCTAAGGGCCAGGGAGATGTGCCTGAGGAGTTATTTTGAAAGTAGCATGAGCTGTACAACATTTGATGGGTCCTGTCATCTGTGTCACCCCTGCTGTGCAGGGCAGGACCGATTTACTCATCCCAAAACGTGATGCTGGCTCTCTGTCAGTGGCTTCAGACATGCCTCCATCCCAAGGAATAGCTTGTAAAACTTAAGACTTTCAAATTTTCCTTAATTGTTACTGATGGTTAGCATATATACGCTTCAACCTCTGCTGGACATTGCATCTTTGAGCACTTCTTTTCACCTTTATTACCACAGAGCATGGCTGGGGTTGTTGAATTCAGATAGGTTACTGAAAACAAAATAATAGACAAGAAAAATTTGGGGGGCTCCCCCTCAATTTTACTTTTTTTTTTTTTTTAACTGTTTTTTCTAAATACTGTGGAGCATGTTGTGGCATCTGTCTAACGGATATTAGTAAAGTGGGGACTGCATTGAAAATAAAATGCCAGGTTGTCGTCTGCAGAAAGTTAATAAAAAGAAGGAAGTGAAAGACCGCTCATTATTTTTAATGACTTTGCTTTCCAGTAGAGTGCCTGTATCTCCCTGCCTTTACATTCTGCCTTATTTCAGTTCATTATGGCACATTCAACTGCTCTGGAGAATGATGGCTTTGTTCTAAGGCACTGAAGTTATCAAGAGGCCTCGGCCCCAGCCTGGGCAGGCTGTTAATCATGGTCCCTGCTGCCAAGAGAAGGATGCCAAGAAGAGCCTGATGACAGCGAGTCCAGCCCAGACTGCTGGAAGCCCTTTGGTGGGAAGAGTCATGCTGGGCACTAACACTACTGAGTGCCATGTGCAAAGCCATCATCAGAGTCGATTAAGCAGTGCATGGTGACTACCTGAATGTTTTCTACAAGTGTATCGCTGCATTTGTCTCCTTATTGGCTCCACCTGACAAGAATCTCTCATCCTCTGTCAATGGATATTTGCTGTATTAAATTTAAATTATAACATCCAGTTTGGAGTTCAGAAGATGAAGATTCATGAGTGTGTAGTTCAGAGCAGGGGACAAGCGAAGCACCGAGAACATTCATGCAAACTCCTTTCACGGAGCAGACAGCAGGTATGAAAGTTAAAAGGAGAAGCTGCATTCCTAGATTTGATATTTCTTAGCAGTCTTGCTTGCAAAAATCCATGCTGTGATTCTCTTAATCTAAAATTCTTCTGCTATGCTCTTTGCATAATTTAGACCCACATTACAGCCACATTTTTATAGCACTACAGTTGCAGTGATTTGTATGGAAAGAAAATGAGCATTTTCTAGGGTTCAGAAGAGTCAATAAAAAGGGGCCCACACCCAGGCCCCAGGGTCCTTCCAGAGATTTTTTTTTTCTTATAAATCCTCACAAACTCTTTTGCTAACTAATTTTGTTGTCATGCTCTGCCTCTTCTTGATTATTGATGGTTATGGCCCTGCATCAAAACCTGCATCATTCATCTCACATACAATGTGAGTACAGAAGTCCAAAGCACTACTGTACAGCTTGATGCAACAGCAGGGGATGCAGAGAGACCTGGCACAGCTGTGCTTACACCTGAAGTGCATCTCTCGCTCTTTCTGTGTCTTTTCTGTAGTTGCTGCTCCCCATCTCTGCTGCTAGTCCAGGAGGTATGAAGATTCATGGGAAACTATATTAGGTAACTCATAACCCCAACAGCCTTCCATTACAAATGATGCTTTATTAGGACAATGTCACCAAGACCAGTCTGGCCAACAGGAGGAGTGTTGGGTTTTCCTGTGATTGGGGGATGGCAAGGAGTTGGTGCTGATCTGTTATGTTTTAGGCACAGGAGGCTAGCTAATATTTTGAGTTTCCTTACCTTTTAACACAGAAGAAAGCCAAAACTCCTTTATACCGGCAACCCACATTTTTTGCCTGTCTTAATCCAGGAAATGAAAGTGTGACCAGAAGTATAGTCCCCTTGCCTGAATGCTGGCATGCTGGTGTTTGGAAATAAAGACTCACCATTGCCTGAGCAGTGAAATGAGAGCTTCAGTCAGGGAGGAAAATGAGCCTGTTCCTGTGTGGAAACTCAGTACAGATTCAGGCAGAGATTTTTTTGGGGGGGCACAGTGGGAGCACTTTGGTTTTCTTCCCAGCCCTACCAGACACCAAACTTGGCTGTACCCTGGCAAGATGCTACAAAGCACTCTTCTGGCAACAAGTTAACAAGAGAACCATTTGATTGATGCCTGCTGGAGAGGTAATTAAAAGAGAAGGGATTCACTGGATTGCAGGAAAAACAAAGGAAGGAAATCAAAATGTTCAGGCAGATCATTTAAGGTCCTCACCCTGGAAGAGGAAGAGTAACTAGTGTAATTTCCCAGAGGCTAGTCCTGCTTTAATTGACTTGTTATTGGAGTCTGAAGAAAAACAGTCTGTGTGGCCACAGGGAAGGCTGTGTTTGTGGCTGCTGGAGGTTGGGGGAGAACACAAAGAGACAATAGGTTGCAGTGTGTGAAGTGACACAGAGTAACTTTGGTCACGTGCGGATCTCAGTGTCACAACAGCCATAACTGGGCACAGTGGTTAGCACTGCGATGTGGATGAGGAGCACTGAGAACAAGCTCATGATTCAGTTTGACTCAGTGGTTTCAGTCTTCTGTGAGGAAAAGCTCAACCTCATTCTGAACACAGACCAGATGACCACGGATCACATGTTACAGCATTGTAGCTGTAGTTTGCTCTTGAACTACAGTAACCAAACTCGGGACAAGCAGAACCTGGTTTTGTGAGAGGTAGCTATGCATGACAGCTTTAAGGACAAAGATGCATCAAAATAGACTGGGAGCTGAGCAAAAGCTGAGGAGATTTGCATTTGTCAGCATTGGGAAAATCTGTCGTGTTTTCCATTAACACCAGAAAATTGTTCCGAGTCCCTGGTTTGCATAATTAAAATACATAGCTAGTAAGGAATTCAAATCTGGGCTAAATTACGCTGAGGAAACTACATTCGGTTTTGATCATTTTGCTTTACAAGGACTTTTTGGTATTAGAAATGCACTGAAGATTACTACGACTAAAATAAGAACTGTTATGGAATGCCTAAGGGATATAATTCATTATCTAGATAAACTTTCAAATAAGTAGACATAAATGAATGCTAAATTACAATAAAATTCCCTTGGAATGACATATTTTTTTCTGTAACCAGCTAGATGATCTCATCTCATGAATATTATTGGTATGACTGCCATAGTTCTCCAGGGAAGTTCGAAGAACACAGTGGACTTCAAGTAAGGCTAGATAGTATTACGATAAATTAAAGAAACCAGACTCAGAAGAGGAAAATACAACAAACAGAACAACTGTGCAGAAAAATATCATAGCATCATAGAATCACAGAATGGCTTGAGTTGAAAAGGACCTTAAAGATCATCTAGTTCCAGGGACAAGGCATCCACAATTTCTCTGGGCAGCTTGTTCCAGTGTCTCACAACCCTCACAGTAAAGAGCTTCTTTCTAATGTCTAATCTAAATCTACCATGCGCTAGTTTAAAGCTGTTGCCCATTGTCCTATCACCACAGGCCCTTATAAATAGTGATGAACTTTAAGATGTATTTTCCTTCCTGAAACTGGTGGAACTGACTTTTTTTCCAGAAGGATTTGAAGGGAATGAGCAAGTGTCGAAACAGGTAACTGTATCAAGACCCCATCAGATATTTGGCTAATAGATGTAGTTTGGAAAGGAAGGTGTAGAAATCTAATATCTTCTGCTGGAACAGGCTTTCTGAAATGTTGTGCCAGGTTTTTCAAGCAGGGTTTTAGTTTCAGTGTTTCCAAGGGGAAAGTGGTAAAGAAAAAAGTAACTTGAAGTTAGCAGACTAGAAGTACTGTATATTGCTGAGTACGTGTAAGCGATAGGCGTTGCTAAGTAAGGAGCCAAAGCACATCAGTCATGTCTGCAGACATGGAGGAGGTGAAAAATTAGAGAAGCTCCTCTGAATACAGCACATTGCAGATGCAAAATGATATGTGCCATCCAGCTGAGGGCAGGGACTCACTTCACTCCACTGGTTCAAGGTGAGAACACTTCTGCCAACAGCTGGGGCTAGGCTTCATGATCAGATGAAACGTCCGATCTGTAGTTTGTCAGGGAGGGACTGCAATTCTAGCAGCTGTTCCAGAACCATGCTTCTTGTCCTACAGACAAAGGAATACACCTGCATGTTTTGCTAGAGTGTTCTGGACTTAGATAAATTTCAGAAGTTCTAAAAATCCTCTAAAACTTTGACCTTACTGAAAAGTTTTTCCTGTGGAAGAATCAGCTGTTGCACCACATGGTATAGTAAAAGACAAGACAAAAAACCCAACCCAAACCAAAAACACAAAAAACCGAAACCTAAACCAAAACAAATGAAAAAAAAAAAAAAAACCAACGCGCGCACACACACACAAATCCAAAACAAACAAACAAAACCTCAAACCAAAACAACAACAAAAAAAACACAGCCAACCCAGATGTGCTAGAGGCAGGGAAGAAAGATCTCAGAGAAATTGGTGCATTTCTCACTTATTAAGACATTTCCTTCATTTTAACTGTAATTTATTCTGTTTCAGCCACATGGTTTCTGCATGTTTCCTTTGAAACATCTATAATTCTTTCTGGCAGAGATCTGAGGCAATACAGAGTAGTTTCATCTGGGAACACAATTCCAGGAAAGCAAAAATATCCTGAAGCTGTAAAGAAAGTAAAATAATGAATTAGCATTGAAGGGCTTGAATGAAAAGTGGGACTAGATCAGATATAAGTGAATTCCCCAACCAGTGGCTTGGAGGAGGCAGTTTGTGTCAGCCCACCCTGCGCTCTGGCAGCTGTGGAAGAGATATCTGTTCTCCAGCCTCTGGGACTTACCAAGCCCTATTTCTGATGGACTCGTCTTTCAAGGCTGCCTTACTTTTTAACTCAGTTGTAATAGGAGCAAGGCATCAGCTCTCTCCTCAGCGGAATCCACCCAAGAGAGAGAAACCAAGAAGTCAATTATTTGGAGATTAAAAAGGTAAAGCCCTGAAACGTGCTTTCCACAGAGCAGAGCCCACCAACTGCCACAGGATCATTCATTTCCCCAGGAGAGGACTCCAGCACAAACAAACCACACAAGCTCCTCAACACTGACCGACTCCAGCAGTTCGACAAGGGCTGAACATGAGCAAACATCACAAGTAGACCCATTGTGTCCCATGCAGCCTGGAGTAGCATTTTAAACTCCAGCAAGTTGACAGGTCCATGTGGTGCAGTCTCACGCCCTGCAGATGCACTTGCTGAGGTCGCAAAGCAGTGTGGACACATCATAACATCCTGTCTGGACTAATTAAAGAAATTGAGCTAATTAGGGCAGACATAGTGCCCTATTGATTAAATGGTAGAGACACAGCTGTGACATCTGGATGTGCTAGTGGGATAACATAGCACTTGGCTATGTTACCCAGACAAATCAGAGCCTTTATCCTCTGTAATTGCCAGCGTGGTGCTGTTTGCAAGCACTGCTTTCACATGGACTTCAGCATTGCATTGTGTTTTGGTTTTCTTTAATATTATCCAGTCATCTCCCTGTTTTGTAGGCACAGTTCTTGAAATAAGATTAACTTTGTCTCCAGGGATCACTTTCCAGACAGAAAATCAAAAGCTGTGCAGGAGAACAAAAACAAGAGAGAAATAAAAAACAAAATAACAGGACCTTCAGTTTGGGGCTCTGTATGGGGAAATATCTAAACCTATAGATACCTATAGATATAGAAACCTAAACATCTAAACCTATAGATTAGGATTTTCATGTTTGACTCCTCCATATTCATGTAGCTGTGAATAATCAATGGTTTCCCAGCCAGGGGCTGGTCCTGAACATGCAGATCATTGCATGGATCTACTTCCCCATGGATCTACTTCCCTGCAGCCTTCTCTGCCCGGACCTACCCTGCACTGCAGCAGCCTGCTAGCAGCCTTGCTAGGTTTGAAGATATCCTGAAGATGACAGCACAGCTACAGCAACAGCAGGTAGATCTGTTCTCCCAGTAGTTCTTTTGTGTGGTATTAATTTGCCACCTTCATTCTTATCACCAATGATGTTCCAAAATGATAGACATATTTTCTTTCCCAAATTAAACTAGAGGGACTGTGAGGATGTTAATTGTTGTAGGTCTGACTAGCTGGGAAATCAGACTTCTTCATATCATGGTGTAACCATTTTGAAGATCCTGTTTCAAGGAAAATTGAATCCCAAGGTTCAAGCAAGGCTGAGAAAAAAGAGAATATTTTATTATCTGAGAATTCTCATATCAAAACAATATCAAAAGTATTTCTCTGTCTGCAGAGAAAACAATGGAGAATGTGAAATAGGCAGAAATCCTAATGCTTGTTCAATAACACACATGCCTGTACTTCTGACCCTCTTCCCGCAGGAAAAAAAACAGCACAGCCTTTTAGTCTGCAATAGTATTCACACATCTACATTTATTAGGTTGTGAATGTCTCTATTTTATTCCATTTCAGTCTGTAAAGAAATGCAAATGGATTGATTAAGCAACATTACTTTGTCCTGCTCTGTCCATGGAAAAGATGATGGAGATGCTTTACTTGAAAGCAGACAAGAGGGGGCACTCAAGCATTTCCTAATGAGGGGTTTTGATTTACACTATGTTGATGGGAAATATATCTGAGTGAGTCCTTGTTGAAAAAGGTTGCAGAAAAAAAATCCCAAAGGTTTAACATAAGACCATAAAGAAGCAGAAGATCTGTCAGAAAGGAAAAGAACCAAAATGGAAGTGCATAGGTAACAGTAGAAGACATCCCAGTGCCCTTTGCTGGGAGGCCTGACTCTGCAAATCTGCTTAAGCAGGAGGATGAGATGTTGCAGAAACAGAGGTGGAAGGAAAGAACTTGTGAGAGTGAAAGAAAGTCTGGCTCTAAAATGTAGTCCACAGCAGTGAGGTAAAGCTGGCCTAAGGCCCCTTGCAAGCATTTAAATTTTCAAAGTAATGGAAAATGGCAGGATAGAGGCTGAGAATAACTAAAAGATACAGCTTTAAAGGCAGTCCTCATTTTACTAATAAAACAGTTTGGGCTGGCTACTAAGGTCGCTCAGGAAAGTTAAATAAATCAATCAGCTCAAGGTGTGAAGTCAATTTATATAAGTTATAGCGTATTAAAAACTCTGCGTGAATAGTTTCATTCAGGGTAAATAGCCTAAGATTACTACAGCTTAATTTTCTAGATTAGCAGAAACAAAATATGTTTTGATAGCAAAGTAAAACAAGATGGAGAGAGAATAAACATCCAGGTAGTAAATTAGTTCTGCATCTATAGTCTGTCTTTGTCTTAGAAAAATAAAGTTTATCATGCATTAAAAATATCAACTAACAACCTTAGCTGCAAAAGGTTGTAAGGAGCAGAAACTGTGTTATGGCAAGTACAAACCCCACAGTGTTTGGTGTGTCCCTGCAAGTCTCTTTTGCTGCCCACATTTTTCTGTGGGCCCCATGACTGAAACTATATTCCTCCTACAAACAACGATGTAAATTAGCTATAAATTAACTTTTACCTAAGACAATTTAACTAAATTACTGAATAGTGATATTATCAGAAGCATAACTAATTATTTTGCTTAAAACTACATTCAATTGCTCAGTTAAGTGAAACATCAATCAATCAAAACCTCTAACTTGCTCAGTAAGCTTCCCTTCTCTTTTCTTAGCTCACCATCAGGCTCTCCAACTTTTTCTTTAGTACCAGTAAAATGAGTCATGTCTATGTTTGTTACATTTATCTTTGGTAGGCTTCCCCCATTGGTGTCATCAACATAGCAGGCTCTCTGCTATCTAAATGAAGAACTTCTGATGTTACAACTAAATAAAATTAAAGAAAACCAAGGTAATTGGCTGTGGTCAGTATGTGCTTGTGGACACTAGTTTGCAAAATGTATCTCCTTCACAAGGAAACTTGAATTGTAAGCAACTTCCGAAAGTCATAGTTCCCCTCTACAACTTTGTAAGCTGCTCATTAAAACTAAGGTTGAGATTTTTTTAAGCAAGTAAGTTTCATTACTCAGACACCTCACACAAAGTCACTACCTGAGGATGAAATTAAATCAGACAACAAAATACTGTGCAGCATAAATGTTACAGCATTATAGGTCATAATTTATTGTATAGGTTGCATTAATAGCTATACATAAACAGATTTTTTTCATTAAACTAGTCCATTGTTGAAAACAAAGGCTTATCACAGACTTTTCCCTAGAATATCCTAGCCCAGGCATTAACACAAATGTGTTAATGTCCTCGAGGGTCACATTTTCTTTTTGAAAAGGGGAAACTTTCAGGCTTACCTATTTTAATAAGATAGGTTTGGAAATATGACTGTAAATTGAGCATTACTCAGTTTCCAGGACTCATTGCGGAAACTTCACAGGACTGTGAAATTGGGAGGAGCAATCCAATGTGAAAATGAAAGTACTGCAGTAACATGAAGATGTTTAGGGGATTAACTTTAAAAAAGAGGTAAACTCCTGTTTGAGAAGACGAGGCAGGCTGAAATTACTGGAAGTTACAAACCCCAAACGTGGCCAAAAAAGTTGCAGAACCTCAGACTCCATGACCCTATCCCCCTGTTATGAGGCAAAGTGTGTTTTCTGTGTTATAAACTAAGATATTAAAGTAACTACATGGACTTGTTTTATTCTGAATCCCTCAGAAGTTACAGGTAACCAGTTAGGGAAGAATCATGGAAATTCCTGCAAGGTACTGTGAGTGAACTGCTTTCTAGCAGAACTGAGCATGACTCAGCCTCTTCCAGCATCAGACAATGCAGCAGTCTCCTTGGAGCTTAAATTTACCACCACACATTTTTTACTCTCCTAGAGATTAGACACATGTTAAGAAATTAACACATGGGGAAGAAGAAATAGACAAGTAAGATCCTGAGACTAAGGCAAGACAAATACCTCCAACAGAGAGACATTTGTGCCTGTATTTGCCCATAAACAACAGAAGGAAATTCATAATACCGCATATAATGCTTTAAAAGCTATTGGGAAAGCAGACCAAAAAGGGTGAGGGCAAAATGTTCAGTCTCCTTGAGCAGCAGCTGAAAAAGGCTCTAAATTAATCAGCATTCTTAGAAACTCTAATAAGAAGGGACTGATGAAAAACAGCTGTACCAAATCCCTATAAAAATCTTGAAAAAGAAGGGAATTAAGTGATAATGTTGGTGGAAGGGCATATCATCACAGGATAGTCTCCTGCTGCTACAAAATGCCAGAGCAAAACCAAGTACTTTTCCAAAGGGAGATAATTATGATGAGTTTCAGCCCTGTTTTTGGATCTCGGACTTGATTTCCACTCTACAGTGTGGTGATGCAGCACAGGGCGGACTTTAAATCATGCTCAACTGAGAGTAAGAGCATCCAGATTTATCAAAAGTGATATTCAAAACATCTCTTTTGCTGCCACCATAGAGATTTGCATGAGAAGAAGGATGTGTATCCAAAGTACAGTTCTGTAAGGGAGTTGAATAGAAAGAGAGAGTAAAATATATGCTCACCATTAAGAGTTGATCTTCAGTACTGTAGACTCAATAAAGTTAACATACAGCTCAGTACTGGTGAAGGAGAAAGTGTCCCACAGAGAGGCAGGATATAAGTCAGTGTCTCTCAGGAAACCGGTTGTCTGCACAAAGAATCATTCGTAGAATAGCAAGAGATTATACTAACAGATTTGAGTAGTATTTCAGAGAAAAAAATAGTTTGGCAAGACTAATGGTGCAACAAAGTGATGTACAGAGCTGGTAGTTTATGGAAATAAGGAAAAATTGCTTTTTGTATGATTCTCTCAAAAATGTACATTGAATTGTCAGTTGTGGGTTTGTGGGGAGTTTTTGTTGGTTTTTTTTTGTTTGTTTGTTTGTTTGTTTTTAACAGAAAAGTAGGTTGTCCCTCAGTAACTCCCCTTGCTCTTTGTGATGCTGCTTCTAAGTGTCCCCATAGGACAGATAGACGGGCAGCCTGCAATGGAGCTGCAGTCTCTACATACATGGTTCCTGGCCTCCATGAGTTTACAGCAGCTTTTCCCCAAAACTCTGTAGGATTTAACACCAACATCCTGCAATTGCAAAATCCACCTTACAAAAAAGACACTTTAACATCAACTCTACAGGTAGAAGAACTGGGATGCCAAGGTCTGTGTTTTGCCTACAAAAGGACTTCTGGTAACAGTATGTAAAGGTTTGTATGTGAGACTTTTGTTCTGATTTTTTTACCTCTGAAATAAATTGCTTCATTTTTGTTGTCTTCAGTTTCTGTGGTCTTAGGATTGTGTTAATGCTCATAGTTAACCTGGAGACTGCAAATGAAGGTTGCAGGACTCCCATGTGGAAACACACTTGCATCAGAGTTGCTGCTTTTCCTCTAACCCAAGGCATCATGATAGGAAATGACTCCTTGGTAGGAGACATTGCATATAAATTATTACGTACAAACTATAGACACTCATCTAACATTTCCTATAGAAGCTCAGTTATTAGTACCTGAGCTAATTTTATGACAAAGGTTGATCACACAACCAGTAAGACTTTTGCTTGGATGGATAGTATGGAAAGACAAATAGTGGCACAAGCACTACAGAGGCACCATAAAGCAGGTACTCACCCCTGTGGGGAGGCTGTGAGGCAGACACAAAGTCACTGCCTCAGCATAAGGACTTGGCTTCCTCACCTCCTGCCCTGTGCAATCCCCAAGCCCATCATTTCCCAGGATCACTAAATGTTGAACCCTGAAAAAATTATTTCATCATGCAAATGTATTTATTAATGGTGAGCTCTTTTGAGGGCTTTGTAAGAGTCATAAACATGTTTGTTTTAAATGAGGTAGGATAGAGTTTGTAGTGCGATAGAGTGATGAAAACAGCCCTGATTAAGAGCACCTCTCATCTCCTGCTCTGACAGCCCCTTTCTCATAGCACCAATATTACCCACTTATGAAAAGGATTTATGCCAACATTTAGAGCACTTCTTCTTTCAGCACACCAGATGGTACTAAAAATTCAAAATATTTTCTCCAACAGCTGTATCTTTGACAACAAAATTAATACAAGCCAAAATACCACTGGCATGTGTAGGCCATAATGACCAGATTCCTCAGTTTTATGTCTAATGTTACAAGGTATTTTATAGTTAAAAAATAGATCTGATCAACCTCAGTATTTCATCAGTCATGTGACTCTGTCTGGATTTTCAAAACCAGATGCAAAATTTTGTGCCTTTATAGTTTAACAGCTGGTCTGATAAGAATGTAAAATACACCTTTCCCTAGAGCTACAATAAATGTGTTAACACTTTCTTACAACCAACCCTTTCCTACAACTCATCATTTTCTTGCCCCGAGCTCCGTCTTTATGTATTTGATGACATAAATCTTTTAAGCAGGTTTTGACCAGAAGCTAACTTCCCTTACTCGCTGATATCTGGACAATAATGGGTTTGTGGGGTTGTGCTTTTTGGTGTTGTTTTTTTTTTCTTTTTTTAACTCCTTTGGTGTTTAAAGTGGAGTGAGGAGGAGGGGGAATATTTTCAATTCAGACAAAACAAAACAAAACAAAAAGCCCTAAGTGATCGTGCTTGCAATTTTCATCTCCTCTAACACAAACAGTACTTCTTTGTTAGATCATTAGCTAGAACATTAGATACAAGGCATTCTGTGCTAGAAGTTTTTAGCATTTTAAACAGTGTGGTAGCTTTGGAGAACCTTGAGCAGTGAGTAGTAAGGGCAGGAAACACACACAAAAAAAAACCCCCTCAAGCTAAATAATTTGTCCATCAAAAAGGTGTAATATTCAAGCGATACAATGAACAAAATTCTGTTATCTGTATGTGTTTTTCATGTAAGTGAACATTCTTGATGATAGCATGTGAACATCTGCTAAAAAATTCAATTAGTTAATAGTGCTGTCTGTAATTAATAGATTGCAATTAATATTGTTTATTAATTTTGGTATTTAGAAGTCTCACCCCCCAACCACTAATGTTAATAATAATCAGGTTTGTTTGCAATGGTCATGGAAACATTATACAGATGATAACACAGGATCTAGAACGTTTAAGAAACAACTAGCAATAACACAATATTGATTGAAATTAAACCATTAGAACTGGAAGAGGTTAATGCAGTTAATTATACCACTTGTCCACTAGATGGACTCGGGAGTGCCTTTTTGCTTATGGTGGAAGGCTAGAACTCAATTACTCAATTAGTCTACTTTTGCTAAAGGCTTTACTAGAGAGGCTTTGAGTATTTACTCACAAAATTAGTCCTTATTTCCTGGGACTAACTACAGCTTCAGACAATACCCAAACACTTGCATGGGGTTCTGTTGATGTCATGTCAGCCACTGAGGCTTCTGATTCTTCCCAGACTTCACAGGGTGCTGGGGAAAGAGGCGGACGATCTCTGACCTGGTCCTGATTTCTCTGGACTATCTGTGTGTCCCTTCCAGGGCTCCTTGTCTTGGCAGGTGTGGGCAGGATGTCTTGCGATGTGCAGTCTCGGCATTGATGTCACGCTGGCTATGCAGGCCTATCGCGTGGAGGCATTTAAAGCCTATTTCTGGTAAACTTGAAGCAGGTGGTTTCCAGGCAAACTACCCTGGGCTCGTTACTATGTAGCAGGGCTAACTTACAGCTTAACATAGCATAATGCTGTAAAGCGTGGCAGGATGGAACAAGGCAGTGACTCTGCCAGAAGCAGAGAGCACGATAAGGCAGAAACAATGGTGGAGCAACAAACTGGCAAGCAAGCAAGCAAGCAAGTAAGCAAGCATGAATACAATGACAGAGCATGTTGTATTACCTGCCCATCTCTTTTACCAATACAGACTGAGACTAATGGTCCTTCGGACACAGAATAGCCAATCAGAATGGCAGTTAGCTGAGCTTGACCATATTAGGTGAAGCCATAGGTTTACTTTACATAGGTTTAATTTGGGAAAACATAGCCCTTGCACGAGGCTGGCACAAGCCAAGTGTATGTACCTTGTTCACCACAGGATGTGAACAGGAGTAAAACAAATCTGGCAAGCCAGAGACCTTAGACTCAGCGGCTCCAGGTTCTTTTTCCTCTTTCCTGTGGTTGCTTCTCCCCAAAACAGAGAGAGGGAGAGCAGAAAAACATGTCAGGCCAGGATGTGTTCAAGCCTATTTTGGCCTATTCAGACCTACCACAACACTGTCAAGCAAGAAATGACTGTTAGCTCTTGCACAGGAGGAAAATGGTCTGGTGGTTGTTGTTTATGCTGGACTCAACCTAGAGAGTGGCAATTTCAGGTATTGCCACTGTCACAGACTTGTGAGACACTAAGCCACTTTGACAGGAAGATTTGCATTCCTAAGTTGTGCAAGGCCTGAGGCACGTAGGTGACTTATTGTGGGAACAGACACTAAAACCACAGCCTCTCAGCTCTACCCATCCTTTTCCCCATCAGTCTTTGTTGTAGGTGACCATCACCTTTCCCACTTCTTTGCTCTCTGCCAAGCAGCAATCTCTGCTTTCCCATTAGCACCCTTGCTGCACAAATCACTCCTTCTCCCACTGTGCAATTTCCCACCCTTATCCACAGGATTCCCTTCTCTCTGGGACTCTATTCCTCATTCAGCACAAGCATGTGCTCACACAAGGCATCTGGCGTTGAACTGCTGTGAAAGGCCTGCTGCTCTCATGCTGGACATGGAGGCGATGAGCAAATGGTTGTTATTTGTGGATCTAGTGCTAGAGCTATTTTAAACCATCATCCTTTTGACAGCTGCAATGTTGTCATATTAGTTCAGTATACTGGAAAATAAACATTCATAAGGCAAAGAATGAAAGGTTTTAGACTCTTAGAGTATTGTGAGAGTTTGTTGATAATGCAATTTGTTTTAAAGTTTGCAGTCCCTGTTCTCAGCTGCATTAAAGGTACAGCACAGACTGAAAGTGGAATAAAGGACTATAAATTAGATGGAGGTGGAGAATCAAGACAGCTCACATCACTCAGGGCTCCCTGCAAGTACTTTCCAAAGTCTATATACCGCCCTGTGATCTTCCAGGTACAAGATCACAACAGGAAGGTGAGCAATGACTGTGCTCCATGACTTAGGAAGACATTTCATTGAAACTACATGAAGGTAGAATTGATGATAGTTTAAACTTTGTTTTACTCAATATGAATGCTCCTATTTAAATTTTTCAAGTGAATAATTAGTTCCTATATTAAGTGTGACTAGTTCTTAATGAACTTGCTAGTGTTCCCCTTCAAAAGGAATATACTGTCCAAACTGATGATCAGAGAGATGTCAGACATGTGTGTGACCTTATCAGACATGAATGGATGATTTTACTTTAGATCAACTTGTACTTTTTATCTAGACATCTAAATTTATCTAGAAGGCTTTAAATGCAACGAGGGTGACATCTTTCTGTCTCTCAAATCCACAATCAGCTCAATTTCAAGATGAAAATTATAGGATATGGGTGATGTCTATGCCCTGGTAATCATCTGAGCAGGATCAGGAGGAGAATAAGCCTCTCTATCATGCCTCCATGCTCTTTGTTATTCTTTCCTTCACATTTTCATTCAAAGCTTTGCTTTAGAGTCACAGAATCGTTAAAGGTTGGAAAAGACCTTTAACATCATAAAGTCTAACCATCAACCCAACATCTACCATGACTACTAAACCATGTCCTGAAGTGCCATGCCTACACAATTTTTTAAAACACCTCCAGGGATGGTGACTCCACCACTTACCTGAGCAGCTTATTCCAATGCCTGACCGCTATTTCAGCAAATAAATTTTTCTCTAATATCCAATCTAAACTTCCCCTGGCACAACTTGAGGCCATTTCCCCTTGTTCTATCACTAGTTAATTGAGAGAAGATTGAAGATTGAGCTGATCTTGGAGGCTTAGAGTCATCTTTGTTTTCCTTTCTTGACCCCCACTCCCACCCTGCACCTGTTGACTGACAGCAAAGCAAAAGCTGACCAACTGTGAAGGCAGGAATCCCTTTTAATTCAGGTACAGAAATTTTAATGCTAAATTTTTGGGGAAAAATTCTCCAAAGGACCATTGCATCTCCTTTAATTTTGGAGGGAAGGAAATAAACAAACAATCTCTAAGCAGGGTTTTCAGAGCACTGTTTTGTTATTTTACATTTGGCCAAGATTTACATACAGTTGTTTATTTCCATTTCCATTTGTGAGAGCCTAACTTATTCTCACACAAATCCCTATTAATGACACGTATCCATAGTTCACTGGAAGCTAATGGGATGTTTGCACTCTTGGTTAAGTCCCGGATTAGATGCTGATTTGGAGCCAAATAAACTCCTCAATCTCTGAACCCTAATTCTGTCGCCCGCTTTGATGGTGCTGAATAAGCAAGCAGAAGCTGAGCACTGGCAGAGAATCAGCCTGTCCAGAAGAGCTTCCTGTGTCCAGTGTGGGCAGCAAGCTGTGCTACACTTCAGCCAATGATAGCTATGGGGCAGAAATGTCCTCTGAAACCCTTCTTCAGTTTTGTCTATTTTGTTCCATCGTAAAGCCAAAGAGGTTAAAACAGAAAGTTCCTCTGCTTTAGGCTAATCTATTTGTTTTTGGAAAACAACGAAGGATAGATTAAAAGAAGTTAAAAGAAACATTTTCAAGTTGGTTTTGTTGTTTTTTTGTTTTGTTTTTTTTTTTTTTGCCATTCTTTTGATAGGACTCCATTCCCAGCTGGATCACTTGGATAAAACCAGAATAAATCAGGTGATGCACAGTGTCAAGTCCCTGGACTCATTATTTTGTCACATTATTGGAAGCCAAAGCCTTCATTAAAATTATTTCCTTCTTTAGTGCAGCTCTGCTAGCCGAAACAGAACGCTGTGCATTTGAGTGATTCCTAGAAGACCATCTGCACTTCCCAAAGCCTGTCCCTGTAAGTCCTTTTCCCAGACACAGCACATACGTAATCACTATGGCTAACTGATTATTCTGGAAGCGTGTGTGATTCTCAACCTGTCAGATTTTTGTGGTTTGAGATGGTGACATACAGCTCCAAGCAGAACACTTTCAGTTGTAGGATAAAGCGCATAAAGGAAAACAGGGCAAGTTTAGAACACCTGTTCTCCATCCATCCACCAAGAACGCAGACTCAAGACAAATTCACCATAGGTTCCCAGAGGTAAAAAGCAGTGAATGAAGTCACGCCACAGATTTTTTATTTGCTGCAAGGTTGAAGGAAAGCTGACACCGGGAAAGGTTACACAGGCATCCCAGAAAAGAGCTCAGGAAGCAGTGAACACTACCCATACACTTCTAGTGCATTATTAGCTAAAGTCCACACACTTAATAGCTTGCCCTTCATCAAAAAGATTTATGATGCTTGATAAAAGAATGGTGTTGCAAAGAGCCTGTGCTGCCGGAACACTCTCCTTGTGGTGGCATGCAATGACATTGCTAGAATAAATGATCTTGCTCCCTTACTGCAGTGAGTGGTAGCAATCTTTCCAAGTAATCTGTCTACTGAAAGAGAACTGGTCTGCAAATCAGCACATGCTGTGTCTTATGAGCAGCATGGAGACTCCAAGCCCTATCACTTTGTTCTGTTAGGTGATGACTGAGCTTCACCCACTTACTTACTTTGCCCTGAGGGACTCATGGTCAGCATCATTCTGCTGCCCTTGGTCTCTTAAGGTCTGACATTACCCTGAGACTTTTTTTTTTTTTTTACACTTCTCCTTCTAAGTCTAAAATTCATTTTGTTAAAACTGTGCATATTTTAGATGTATTCACACAACCACAGAAGACATAGAATTGTAAGCGGCAGACAGCACTGTGCCCATCTCTACCTTTATGGTTAGCTACTGGCTCCTGCTAGTTGTCGCACTTTGTACCAATTACCTGACACTCACTTTTTCCAAAGCTAGGACTGATTGTCAGTAGTGGCAGAGCACAAAATCCTGGAATCGTGGAATCATAGAATCACTAATGTTGGAAAAGACCTTTAAGATCATCAAGTCCCACTGTAATCCAATTACCGTGACCACTAAACTATATCCTGAAATGTCAGATCTACACACATCTTGAATATATCCAGTGAATGTATCACCTCCCTGGGCAGCCTGTTCCAACACCTTGCCACTCTCTCAGTAAATATTTTTTTTCTAATATCCAATATAAACCTCCCCTGCACAACTTAGATCCATTTCCTCTCATCCTACCGCTAGTTACTTAGAAGAAGAGACTAAGAGCAGCCTCACTGTGACCTCCTTCCAGGTAGTTGTAGAGAGCAATGAGATCTTCCCTTAGCCTTCTCTTCTCCAGACTAAACAACCTCAGCTCCCTCAGCCTCTCCTTGTACACCATGACCTCCAAACCCCTCACCAGCCTCATTGCTCTTCTCTGGACATGCTCCAGAACCTCAGTGTCTTTCTTATACTCTGACACCCAGAATTAAACACAGTACTCAAGCTGTGGCCTCTCCAGGGCCAGGTACAGGGGCATAATCACTTCTGTACTCCTGCTGGACACACTATTTTTGATACAGGTCAGGATGCCATTGGCCTTCTTGGCCACCCAAGCACACTGCTAGCTCATGTTCAGTCAGCCAGCCACTGGCACCCCTAGATCTTTTTCCACGTGGCTGCTTTCCAGAACTGTATTGAAAAAGCTCTGTTTATAGAAAACAACATACAAACTGGCATGCATATGAGGTGTGTGCATGGGCAGTTAAGAGATACTCAGGGATGACACATTGTTTCTAAAGCACTGAAATAAGGTATTTGCAACATTGTGATCATTTGTACAGAGTGAAAAACAAAAATATTTCCCTGGCAAGTGGCTGAAATAAATGTGGCAGCATCACTGACCACATACCAGTGTCCTCCTCAGATGGGGAAGCTGCCTAGGACAGGTGCTTTTGAGACACATCACATCTAAGTCAGAGCAGTGCTTTATTTTGGATGACTCTTTGCTTTCCCCTGTAGCAGGTTAAGTCACTGACAGAGCCATGCTCTCTAGCACATTTGTTCCACTTCCTGTTTGTTTCTTGTGCTAATACACTGCAGTCCATTCTTGGTTTTATTACTGGTTTCTAGTGTTTAGCTGGGATCTCCTTTTTCATGGTAATCTCTGAAAAAAAATCCCTGAGCCTTGTGCTTCAGAAGTCACAATATTATCTTTGAAGTCACCTTTAGTTCCCCACAGTGACCTTGAGGTGTCCTTAGCCTTGTGATTATGCAAGTGATGGATGTTGCAGGTCAGTCTATGTGAGGATTTGGGAATCAAAGTCTATTCTTATCTCTGTCACTTTGCTTAGTAGGTCACCTTGGAGGACTCTGTTCTGCTCTCTTCTATCCTTTACTTCAGTTTCCTCACATATAGGAAGAGATATTTAATATTTCTTGATAAAAAGCAATTAGCTAAGCTGTAATACAATTTTTGCTTACTAGTTATCTACCAGACTGCTGTCTGCTGAGAGAATGCTCAATCTATTTGCTCTCATGGTTGCAGATACAATGATGCACCTTTTTTTTTTTCCCTTTTCCTTTTGATCCTCTCTCTTATATTTTTCCCGCATAATATTTGTGTTTCTTACTCCTCGTAAAAAGTAGACCATCCTAAGTCCCATCACAGCACCCTTGGTAGATAAATATACTCTTTGGGAAAAAAAAACAAACAAAAATACCCCACATTACAGGTTTTTTTTAAATAGTTTAGCTTCTACTGTATGATTGATTTTTGGAGCAATATGATATCCAACGGAATTTGAAGTAAGGCTCTGCAAAGGACTCTGGCACAATTCTACTTGACTGTAGACTGCAGGCAGGAGAAACAGATCTTAGAAGAGCCACACCTGGGATTCTGCACCTTTCTGGAGCAGAATTTCTGGAGGAAATTCATACCTTTGGAAAAGCCTCAAAATGCTTGCAGGGCACCACACATGATGCCTCTACACTCGAGAGCAAGACTTGTGTTGGTGGTGAACACATGTTGAGAGTTAATTATACAGGACTTATGTAAGAAGTCTGATGTGTCTCAAATACTCCAACATCATGTTTTACATGCTGCAAGTCAGTTTGCCATGTGTGAGGGCCATGCGTTTGCAACTTCCTGCAATCCAACAACTCCATTAGCATTATTTTTCTTTCTCCTTGTTTTTTCTTTTTTTCATGGCCAGCTACACGTAATAGGCCAAAACTCTTTGGATGGAGAAGGAAAGTGGGCATGTCTGGCAAAATCCAGAGATGTTTTGGTTGAAAACCAGTAGTATGTCCAGTAACCCTCATCTCCCATTACCTACCCTCTCAACCCTGACTTTTATATGATTATTTTTTTCCCCAAGAAACATAGAAGATCTCCAGCTGCTTTATCCCTAGAGTCTCCTCCCCTCCAGATAGTTGTCTGTTGTTTTGGCTAAGGATGCAGAGGAGAAAAGCCTTTTCTGTGAAGGTATGCACTTTTGTTTTCCTTTTTTGTGCAAAGCCACCTCTCTCTTCAAACCACTGCTCTATCACCTCTGCCCCTTTGTTCTCCTGCTTAGGGATTTTCCACTCCTCACCTTCCTGCTGATAAAGTTAATCAAACTAATTTTCTTACTCAGTGACCTCCCTTATCAGAGTTTCTGTTTGGACAGAATCCAATGGATATGGTTTATGAGCTCTGCTATTTGTTCTGCAGCTTTTTCTGGCCAGGGTGAGTGATGTGTCTCAGGCTCTGTGTCAGCTCCTGGCTGATTCACAATACCTTGAGACAAATAACAAACACATTTCAAACCATTTGCTGAAATAACTGGGATTCATAAATTCTAATGGTCAATGACTGTAAAAGGAAGAAAAATTAGTTTGCTCTGATTTATCCTTTCTAGTGTTGCAGTGCAGGTTTTTTGAATATAAAGAATAGAAATAACGTATGAGAATCACCTGAAAATAGTCTCTGGCACCTCTGGCAGATATCTAGACTGATCTACATCCATAGGACCCCTCGCTAGTTAGTGGCTGAGCCCATGGCCCTGCAGCCTTCTGTGGCCGGGGGCAGCTGAGACAACTGAGACCAGGTGTTTAATCCCAGCTACACTCAAACCAGGGCTAGCAAGTCCTACCCTGTAAGTGAGCAAGATTTCAGAAAGATTTGAGGTCACCCTCCCTGTTGCTGCTACTGCTCCAATACCTCTTGTAACACCAAGGACAATGTGTAAGAAGGCCAGCAACAGCATTTCAGCAATTTGTCAGCTAATCAGAAAGTGCCATAAGTGGATCTTGACACTCAGAGTTGCTATTCATCCCTGCCAGTTGTTTTCAAGCCACTAAGTCTGACCTTCCCTGTGAGGAAAGATCCCCAGAAATAGGCTGTCCATGTTAGAGACCTCTGAGGACATCCTTACAGTTCACTGTAAAACTCTCAAGTACCAAGGCTGAACAAAGAACAATGCACTCCCAAAAGGATTCCTCTTTGCATATTACTCCTGCTGCAGGGTGACATCACAGAATCACATTTTACAGATCGTCCCACTGGGGCAAAAAAGTAAAACAAGTTTTGTTCTGCTGCACCAAAAAAACAAACAAACAAAAAAAAAAAAACCCCAAACAAAACCAAACCAAAACAAACAAACAAACAAAAACCCCCAAAAAACCTGATAAATCCGGAAAACAGGTGCAAAGAATCAAAGATCAGATCCTGCTTTGACCTTATATATTCTGTCCCCATTCCTGCTCCTGGTAACTCATCTGTGCTTCCCTTGCACAATTTATGGACCTAAGTGAAACCTCTAGTGAGCTGATTTAAGTCACTCAAAGAGCAGGGAGCTAATCCCAGAAGGGGGAAAGGGAAGCAAACAGCTATCTGAGGTTTCAGCAAGGTCACCTATCTCAGCAGGATGTCTGGTCTGAGCTGTGGTTGAGAAAGACAGTGGGAAGGAGTGTGGCATTGGGTACAGGATAGAGGGCAGTGAGACCTGCCTTTCTCCCATGCAACGAGCTGTGTGCCAGCCCAGAGGCACATGCAGCCATGCTCTCAAACAACTTAATCTCTCTAAGGTCAAGACCCTGTATTTAGGACAAAACTCTGTGAACCCATCCTCTCTCCCTGGGAATTTGACCCAGTGTAAATGCCACACTGGGGATTTCCTGTAGCCCAGACTTGATAATTACTTTAATTAGGCTATCAATTTATGATCTTGCTAGTGAAAAGCGGCTTGATACAATGTTAGCTTTTGATATGCAAAAATGCTTTTGAAACTCTACCTCACCCTGGGTGGCCCAGAAAGTGTTATCATTTCACTGTCAATAGATAATTCATTCATAATACACACATGCATCCCTGCTTGACAAATGCTGGTGGAAAATGTTGAATAATCTCTGAGGCTATGGATTCATATGAACTTTTTTTTTTTTTTTTTCTTGGAGACAGTGCTGGAGTAATGTTTTCAGACTCATTCCAACCCAAAACCATCAGATCACATCGTTGTTCTCCTTGTGGACCCACAAGTATTTTACTCAGCCTCATGATGGTGCATGAGGAACAGAACAGAGGCAGGGGTTGGGGCAGGGCTGGGGCCAGGGAAGGAATCTCTTTTCGCACTAGTATTGGGGGAAATATAACATGAAACTAAAGCCCAAGATTAAATACATGATTCTGAAGACTAAACTTTCTATCACATATAGTCACAGAATGCCCAATAGACAGCAGTTCCAGTGCTAGAAAAACACAACTTATCTGCAGTTTTGCATTGGTGCTAAATACAATCACTAGCAAGACAAAATGGAAGATTCTCAGCTCTGACTTACAGAAGGTGCCAGCACAATAAAAGAAGGAAGGCTGCCTACACCAAGGCACAATGTGGTGGTGTTAGCAACCTTCTATGTTTGAAAGGCCTTAGTAGTTCCATAAACAGAATTTTACTAGTGTGGTAACGAGGATGACAATTTTTCAGAGGGATTTCCACTGATCTCATATAATTTCAAATAACACTTAAACTGTCCTTTCACCATTTATTTCAGAATTTTCAGTTATTTTGATTTAATATAACCTTATTTTCTGTAAAGCCAAAGAAAATTCCCCACTCACTTCCTTTGGACTGATTTGCTCATGTAGCACATTTGTTTCTGTTTCAACTATGACCCTGTTAAAATGCAAATATTTTCTAGGTTTTAAAAAACCTGCTTTGGACAGCACAGCATTCTTAAATTAAGATTAGCCAGCTATACATTTTTCATATTATTACTCCAACAATCTAGACTGCTAAGCCTGATTTCACCTCCCTTAAATTACTTGGGAAAAGTGCTGTTAACAGTTCCCCAAATCACTGTTTTGCCAGCAGTCAGTTCACCTCCTTGTTTAAAGAGCAGTTCATAGAACCATAGAATCAACCAGGTTGGAAGAGACCTCCAAGATCATCCAGTCCAACCCATCATCCAGCCCTATCCATCAACCAGACCATGGCACTAAGTGCCCCATCCAGTCTTTTCTTGTTACACCCTTGTCTTTGACAAATACTATTTCAAACTCGTTTGCTGGCCATCTTGTAAAGTGCCTGATGTCAGCAGTTAACTTTGCCCTTCTGGATAGGAATCAGAGGAGACTTGTCACTCACAACAGTGTGCAATTGTGGGTGCAGAATTCAAACTCTCTTAGTTGGTCAGCACCACACACTGATGCTCACATTAAGAAAAGGGAGGCATGGCTCAGGAGTGTTGCCCTACAGGGTTAGAGGAGGAGAAAAAGAAATAATACCTTGAGGGAACACCTGCCCACTATTCCCCCATAGCATATATGACATACAAGGAGCATTTGAGGGAGCTGGGGTTGTTCAGTCTTGAGAAGAGGAGACTGAGGGGAGACCTCATCACTCTACAACTACCTGAATGGAGGTTGGAGCAAGGAGGGAGCCAACCTCTTCTCGTTAGTGTCAAGTGACAGGAGTAGAGGAAATGGTTCCGGGCTGCACTAGGGGAGGTTCAGGTTGGATACTAGGAAGTATTTCTTCACAGAGAGGGTTATCGAACATTAGAATGGTACCAATGGTACCACCAGGGTAGTGGTGGAGTTGCCATCCCTGGAGTTAAGCAGTGTGGACCTAGAGCTTAGGGACATGGTTTAGTGATGACCCTCCAGTGCTGGATGGAGGGTTGGACTGGGTGATCTTAGAGGTCTCTTCCAACTGGATGATTTCTGTGATTCTGTGGTTCTGTGAGCTATGCCTTATTTATCTGCCCTTGCTTTAGACATATGAACCAGGGAGGAAACACCATGAAAAATTGCCTTCAAATACTCCCTTACAAATATTCCCCCTGTACTCCATACTCTCCTGTGTTTGGCATTGATGAGCCCATGCTTCTAATATTGTATTCAGTTTTGGATGCTGCACCATAGGAATCACATCGAGGTGCTAGAGTGTGTCCAAAGAAGGGCAACAAAGCTGGTGAAGTGTCTAAAGAACGAGCCCTTTGAGGAGCAGTTGAGGGAACCGGGGTTTAGCCTGGAGAAAAGGAGGCTGAAGGGAGACCTTATTGCTCTCTACAACTACCTGAAAGAGGCTGCAGCCAAAGCGAGGTGGAGGTTGGTCTCTTCTCCCAAGTAACGAGCAATAGGACAAGAGGAAACTGCCTCAAGTTGTACCACAGGAGGTTTAGATCCAATATTAGGGAAAATTTCTTCAGTGAGAGGGTTGTCAAGCACTGGAACATGCTGCCCAGGAAAGTGGTTGGTTCACCAGCTTTAGAGGTGTTTAAAAGTGTAGACGTGTCACTTAGTGACATGGTTTAGTGGCAAACTGGGCAGTGCTAGAATAAGGTTTAGACTCAATGATCTTGAAAGTCTTTTTCGACATAAACAAGTCTACGATTCTATGATTCTGTTATATGATTCTGTCTCCAGGAACATAAAAACTGCCCTGTTGCCTCTGGCCCCAAGGTAGCAGAGGTGTCAAGTGCTTCTGGCCCCAGATCAGCTCCAATGGTAGCTGGAAGCAGTGTCTGGTCATAGAAGGGAGTAGCAGTTCATACAATTCTGCTACTCTGGGATATGCAAGTAGATATAGACTTCTAAATTGCACACTGGAACATGTCATCTGGAGACATAAGGTGATTTCCAAGTTATGGAAACCACTGGGATCAAAATGCTGGAATGAGAGTTGGTGGGAAGTGCATGGCACAAATGTTGTGGGCCGCTGCTTCAGCATGCAGTGAGGTGTTGACAGAGCACTTTGAAGGGGCAGAGAAGTTTCTCTTAGATCAGTAGTAGACCTCTTGTGTTTCTACTAAGCCCTGCTTAGTGAGTGCCTTCTGAACTCATCCTTATCTCAGCTTTATCTGATCTAAAAGTCACCTGCACCTCAGATCTTTGCTCAGGTCAGGATGAAGGTGTGGGATCTGATATTTTTCTGGCAGTGGATATATCTCATTACCAGAGTAAAGTGTTGCTTCCAAACTGTCCATTGCAGCTAACAGCTTCATGAACTCCCCCAGAATTAAGGGCTTTCCAGGTGACAGGTGGAGACTTAAAGCATACAAGGAAGGAGAGGAGAAAGCCAGGTATCTAAACTAGTGGAAGAAAGAAAGGAAAAAGATTTATTATGTACTCATGCAAAACAGACAATTTAGATGGCTGGAGACATTTCTGCATCTCTGTCTAGATGGTGGCCAGTTTGGACACAAAGCTGGTGCCAGTCAAAAGATGAATGAATTGCAGTGTTTCTCTTATTCTGCCCTGTATGGCTACTTCTGAGGACAGGCAGGTAGGCTTTCCTTTTGTGATGTGAAACTGGTCTAAATCAAAGTCTCTGTTCGTACTCACTAATCTTCAGCTCTGAACCTTCAATGTGAAAAGTTCAATAAAGCAGAACCCAGAGAAGACCTAAGAAAAGGAAAAGTAGCACTTCAAAAGCAATCCAGAGAGGGAGTTACTTCAAAAGGGAACCCTGAAGTAAGAAGCACTTCAAAGGGGAAGTTTCCCTAGGGAGCTTGCTGCAAATTATCTTAAATTAGGTCTTACCATCAGACAGATGTAATTAGTTTTATTCCTATTGCGGCTGTCATGAAATCTTGTTCATTCAAAAGCACCTTGAACATTTTGTATGGAGGAGTGTTTGCTGAAGCCTCCACAGAACTTGAGTGTTGTTTTCTTCCTACATCTGTATACAACAGACTGCAAGAAGTACCTGCTCACCAAACCTTGTCAAAGTTCAGAAAGGTCTCTCAGACCAGGTCTGCCCAGTAGTATACAAACTGGATTCATTTACTCCCTGTCTTTTCACAGCTGACTTGCACACTGTAAATTAATTTTGTTTCTGCAGAAAAAGCTGGTGTAATTTTCCTCCCTCTCACATATTTTAAGGCACTTTGTGTAGTCTCATTTGAGCCTCTAAAATGCCATGTACTTTTTCCTTCGACTGCTTTGGTCTCTAGGGATAGACCAATCTAATCTCCACAAGATTCATGCACTGCCAATTAATTTTACTATTATCGAGGTGTAATTAAAGTTATGACAATGTGGTCTGATCTGCCTGTTTTCCTTCTTTATATCTTTCTTGTAATTTCATTCCTTCTCATCACTGTGCTCCCTTCATCTTCCATATATAACTTTCCATGTGCTTGTTCTCACGGCAAGGGAATGGACTCTCCCCAGCTGTGGCTTCCTTGGCCATCATCCATGTTAGCTGCCTGTCCCTGCCACTAACAGTAATGTTAATTTTAAAATATCTGGTTTGTTTTAGAAGTTCAAACTCTATACTTTCTGAAGAAACTAACAGTGAATAGGGTTATGCTCACAATGGGTTTCAATCATGAACAACCACTTACAAAAAGAACTGAGATATATCAGGATTGTTAATTTCAAAGTGCCTACGGACTGACTTCAGGAAACCTCCCTCAGTTCTCAGCGATCTGCTTCCTCAATCCCCTCCCAAACTCCTAGAGATGAGTTAATGTCTCATTCTCTTGAGAACCAATTAGCACCTTTGGATTAATTAAAATGACTGTCTTTTGAAACTGTGCTCATGTCTATTCAATAACTACTAAAGCTGTACTTAAATGGATAAATGAAAAAAAAAGAGTGAATGCATATTATAAAGGTGTTAGATAAAGTGCACATCACTTGGAGGCTCTCTCACAGACACCTAGAGAACTGCCTCACCATTTTTTTCCTCTTTCCTGTCAGACCATGTCTCTTACTCATTGTGCATATTTTCCAATAACTCAACTTAAAAAAGCTTGTTTGAATCTCCCTGAATAGCATCTACATTGTTACCCTAATTCAGGCAAAGGTGGTTCCTTGCTCCCTAACTTGTGTTTCTTGCCCTTCAAGGTCAGGCAAGGTTGTTTATGTGTTAGAAAAGGAAGAAGGGATAATATGCCAGAGTATTGGGTTTAGATTCTTTATCAAAAAGCAGTATTTAATGCCTCCAGTTTAAAGTTTTAGTGACATTTTTCTCCATCCAACAAGTATACTTTTATGGCGTATTTTCAGCATCTAATTCACATACTTCATGTTAAACAATCTTATTACAGCAAATCATCCAACGGATTAGTAACAAAACTAGTCTTGTCTTTGAAAACAATGAAAACATTAAGGTAATTTTTATGTGTAAAAGAACACTTCTTTCCCTAGACCTTTCATGTGCACCAATGTTCTGGTTTCACCAGCCTGCACTCCTAGACATACAGAGAAACTCTACTGTGAATAGAGATCCCTCAAACATGTGTGATAGAATTATAGAATGGTTTGAGCTGAGAGGGCCCTTACAGATCACCCAGTTTCAACCCTTCTGCAGTGGGTGGGGACACCTTCCACTAGACCAGGTTGCTCAAAGCCTCATCTAACTCAGCCCTGAACAATTCCAGGAAGGCAGCTTCTGTGCGAAGCCAGTGCCAGCGGCTCACCACTCTCACAGTAAAAACCCTCTTCCTGATATCTATTCTAAATCTGCCTTTTTTTCAATCTAAGGACATCACGTCTTGTTCTGTGACTACATGCCCTGGTAGAGTCCCTCTTCAGCTTTCCTATAAGCCTCCTTTAGGTACTGGAAGGCTCCTATAAGAAGGCTGCAATTAGATCTCCTCAAAATCTTCTCTTCTGGCTAAACAACCCCAATTTACTCAGTCCATCTTCATAGGTGCTTCAGCCCTCTGATCATCTTTGTGATGTTTCTCTGGATTCACTTCAACAGATTCATGTCCTTCTTACTCTGGGAGCCCCAGAGCTGAATGCAGTAGTCCAGGTGAGGAACCATTAGAGAGGACTACAGAGGAAGACTCACTTTCCTTGATTTGCTAGCCAAGCTTTTTTTATGCAGCCAACATTCACTTGGCCTTCTGGACCACAAGCACACATTGCTGTGTCATATTGAGCTTCTCATCATCCAACAGCCCCAGGTCCTTCTCCATAGTGCTGTTCTCAATCCACTCATCACCCAGCCTTATTTGAGTTTGTGATTGCCCCAACCCAGGCATAGGACCTTACACTTGATCTCATTGAACTTCATAAGGGTTGCACAGACCCACTTGTTGCTCATGTCCTGCTATGGGGTATCAGATCTGCTGTCCTCTGACCTGGCAGAGCTGGCAACTTAGCTTCTCTCAAACAGAAAAGAAGTTATTTGACTTTATCAAAGGGTGTCAGAATGTGTTCTGCACACTTTGAACATCTTTATTTAAGATGTTTAATATCAACATTGTGCCTGAGACTTGTTTTGAAACTCGTCTCTTAGCAACATCAGAGCTATTTACAGTAAACTACATCTGAATTGAGATGAAAGAACTTCACCTGACTTCAGAAAGTAAAATATACACAACTCAGTTTACAAGACAAACCATTACAGATGAATGTAGAAATTGATGATAGCAGCTTGAGGAACATCCATATGTGCTTTTTGGCATTTGTAAGGTGATGAAACAGAATGTAGTTTCTGATATTTGAGCTGCTTTTACCATGGTACTAAAATAAAAAACAAACAAAGGAACAAAACCCCAAACCCCCAAAACCCTCCAAACTGATCAACCAACCAACCAACCAACCAACCAAAAACCCACCAAAAAACCCCAACAAAACAAACACCAGCAACCCCCTTTCCCCCACCAAAAAAAAAAAACCCAACAAAAAAACCCCAACAAAACAACCCCCCCCCCAAAAAAAAAAACAACAAACCCAAACACCAATAAAACTAAACTTGGAATTTATAACAGTCGATTTCTGTGAAAAAACAAACAATAAACAACTGAGTCAAACCATACTCTTTATTAAAATGAAGTTCAAGTTCTAAAACAATTTCAAAATAGTTGTGTGTTTCAGTAGCTATTTAGGCTGCTGTAGGGCAGTCTGACAAAGCAGTGGAGCCTGGGGCTGCTGTTCTGAGTGAGAAAGAAAAATAATGTTCTTCTTTCAAACTAGAAGAGAAAGACGCTTATAAAGAACACCTACATCCAAAAGAGAAAGGAAGAAAAGAAACTCAGGAGAAAAGAGATACAGTTGTCTTAGGAACAGATGACCTGTGTGTGTCAACAAGTATTACAGTACTCTGCAAATTTTGCTCCTCCCCTACTTATGGGGTAAACTCTGCTGCTGACTGTTCAGTTTTGTAAGATGGAATCAATAGTACTCTGAGTGGTTAGAGAAAGGGAAGAATTCATGCTGCAGGTATCACTTTAAGGTAATAAAAATTAAATTTTATCAGCATTACTAGTTTGAAAAATAAGATCAATCAATTCTTTAGACCAGTGCAGCTAAAAATACTTTGTAGTTAAAAATGAGACATTTCCGCTGAAAAAATGAACAAAATTATGTTTTGTGCCGGTTCACCAAAAAGACTTCAGCCTTGCTGTTTGAAGTATGGCAGCATCTTGCAAACAACTCAACCTGAAAAGATCTTCTCTCACACCATCTCCTGTTGGAAAAATCTAGATTTCCATCCTTTCCTTAACATAACTCAAGTTCAGATCTCCCTTTTCCCTCAATCTTCTCCACATCCCTTCTTTGCCATGTCCTAAGTACTGGGCTATAGCTGTGCAGGTTATAGTTCCTCTTTCATTTTGCATGGATTAATCATACATTCATTATAACTATCTTGGGTCAAAGCTTGTAGGAATCTCTAGCTGGGAGGATAGCTCTTACCTGAGATGCAAGAGACTTGGATACTAATGATTGTTCCAATTAGTGCTTGTAGTTCTATTACAAAGTGATAAATCTTTCTGTCTCCTGTGCTTTAAATGCAGGGTATTATGTAGCATAGAAGGGAAGCAGTCTTCCATCCTGGAAGACCAATTCAGAGGGCCCTGAGTTGCCAAGTACAGGGAGCATGAGCGTGATATACCTCAAACTGGCATCAGGATAAGGTGACCACCTACCTGACTTCTCAATGCTGGCACATCTTCAGACAATTTCTTTGTATGCAGTGGCAGGAATTTCAGACTCTTTGGACTTTGCTGGTAAATCTCAGACACTTACACACTTTGATGGCACCAAAGAAGAAATTAGAAGCCAACAGGGCACTGGGGAAGTCCATTATTAGATTTAGAAGTGCCTACATAAGTGGCTGGATGGCATGTCCATTAAACAGTTTTTCCATGAGATTTCTACCAGCACAGCCTATCTTCTAGAGCGCAGAGATAATATCACTCTCCAAGAAATAACAGCCTTTCTTTGTAAAATATTTGAGAATGTTTTCTAACCTTCAGAAATGAAAGCAGCAAATGTTTCCTATTCCCCACAAAGTCAAAGTCAAAGACTGCCATCTTTATTTTCGTGCCTTTCCTCGGCATTCAGCTGTCATTGTTGTTAATTATCTTGTCAGAGGCATCTGCAATTTGAGGACTGTTGCTTAAATATTTTCAGCTGTTTGCAACCCATGGCAGCACATTTTGGTGAGTGATGGGAAACAGAAATAGGATGAAGCAGCAGAAGGACACAAAGATGGTCAAATTTGGCAATGAACTCAAATAAGGAGCAGCAGAAGGACACAAAGATGGTCAAATTTGGCAATGAACTCAAATAAAGTGTAGTGATTTGGCCCTGGCTGGGGCCCAGATGCCCACCAAAGCTTCTCTATCACTCCCCTTTGTAGATGGACAGGGAAGGGGGGTGGAGGGGGATAAAACAAAAATACAGGAGTCAAGATAGAAGCCACACATGGAAGCAAGAGCAACAAAAATATTATTCTCTATTTCCCATCAGCAGATGATGTTTGGTCACTCACCAGGAAGCAGTGTTTCAGTGCGTGTCGCAGTTGCTCTAGAGAACAGATGCCATCAACAAATCTCCCCACGCTTCCTTCTTTCACTTAGATTTTATATCTGAACTGACATCATATGGTATAAAATGCCATTTTGGTCAGTTTGGATCAGCTGGCCCACTTGTGTCCCCTCCCAAGATCTTGTGCATCCCTCAGCCTACTGTTGGTGAGGAAATGCTGGAAATGTACAGCCTGAGTGCTTGGCTCAGCAGTGGCCAAAACACCAGTGTGTACTCAACACCCAGCTACGGCGCTGCACAACACAGCACTGGGAAGATGCTCTGGGGAAAATTAACTCCAGCTCAGCCAAACCCAGTACATAAGGCTATGAAGAAACAAGTTTAATTCCAACAAATCAGAGACTATGATGACTACAAAAGCAGAAGAATGGATGAACACTTTAGAAATAGTTGAGAACAACTTCACTTACCTTTGATGTACTTCAGTTTCCAGAATCTAAACACAATTTTCAAGTTTACTCTTTAGATACAGTTTGCTGTACTTGCATAATCATGTAGCATTGCATTGACATAGCTATTGAACATAAACCATTCGGCCTGAGGGTTTTGTCAATCCCAGTTTTCATACAGGTGCTTAGGATGGAACACAAAAGGTGTGCAGCTGCTGCTGGTGCAAAGGCACAGGGACATGCTTCTGCCAGCTGCTAGATACTCTTCTTATAATGGGGCCACCTGAAAAGGGCATTGGAAAGAGATTGCCTTAGGACAGAGAGGGTTGAATGAACACTGGCCTAGTGAGACCAGAACATGCTGCATGTTTTCCAGGACTGTCAGGAAACACGTAGCAGTTGCAGCATCTCCATAATTTAGAGATGTTTTAATGTTAAGAGGACTCCTAGATACACAATGCCTTCTGGGCCTCCCACCTGGGTGAGAGTGTATCTATTATGCTGAAGCAGGGACATAAAACACAGGCTGACAAATAGATTAATGGTGATTACCAAGTCTGGACTCCAATGTATCTTCAAATATACAGCTTTCGTGTAGGATGTCATTGTCTTAAACATCTGCCAGAGGGGAACACATAGTAAATTTCTCACTTGCAGAAGGGAGTGAGTGTCAGATTATGTTCAACAAATAAACAAACCAAAGAAAACTTGTTCCCCCTCAGTCAGAGAGCAAAGATTGTCTGGATTATCTCTGTCAGTAATTGAGAAGATTTATTGCTTCTTATCAACAGCTAGTTAAAAAAAAAACTGGCAAGACAGTAAGAAAACAGGGAGGAAAATCCTCTGGATCATAGTTTGCTGTTGATGCCTACCAGCCAACATGTTGTGCTTGGAAACCATGCTGCTACTGTCAATAAAGATGAGCTGTGCTACTTAATGCAGCTGTAACTGCATTTACATGTAGCATACATGTAACATACAGGTGTGAAGGTCAGCTCCTTGCAAAAGATTTCAAAAGAGTTTTTTGGGGCATCTGGAAATATGTAACTACATATGTATCATGACTGAGAAGTCTTAAATAAATTGATTAGTCAGAAAGATTACAAAAAATCATTCCCTTCTGCTCTATGACATACAAACTGAGCAACTCCAGTGTCTCTCTGAGATAAGGAAATGTTTTGATGAACATTATCATATTGCTGCCTGGAATGATGGCTGAAACAGCAAAGGGAGATGTCAGTGGTAAGAGCTAACATCTAATGTTTATTAATCATTGTGTTTAGTTCATCTCATTCTGTTTTCATATACTGAATTCAGCTCAGATCTATTACCAACTTAGAATTTGGATATTCAAAACTGTGAAGGTCACATTTGGAGTCATCAGTTATTAAGAATGTGAGTTTGTTGTATACCTGTCATGATGATTTTGTCTGGGATAGAGTTAAATTTCTTCCTATCTGTATATCAGATTTACATAATGCTCTTGCACTTCAGTTATAGCTTTAACTATCAAAGACCTGCACAGAGTAAAAGACAGACCAACGAAGGCATTTAATTTTGATACAGAACTGCTACAATTTCATTCATTTATAAGAGAAAGATTGATCAAAAAACACAAGTGAACTTGTGAAAACAACATACTTGCATTTGTGTAGCTTCTTCCCTGATTATATGGGCAGAGTGAATAAAATTGCTCATTTTTCCACTTTGTGAAGTTTAGCATACCAAATACATAAGTGATTGTGTCTTTATAAACATAAATTCTAACTTTTATGACACAGATGAAGATGAACCGAAATGTGGATGTGTTTTTGAAACCAAATGAAGGAAATGTTATCCCTACAGAGAATGAAAAGCTTATCTGTGTTATCTCCCAATTTAATGGAGTCTTTAGTATTTTCTTCCAATTCCCACTTACATCAGATCATATGGGTAAAATACACAAATAAGTTAGATCTCAATGTTAGAGTGACAACGCACAGATGGTTTAAAATTCTATGCTAAATTCACAGTCTGTATTCTTTTTTATAAATGTTATTTATTGCAGAAGGTCCCTAGATTTACACTGAGGTGTAATGTTCTGCCAGTAATTGCTTTAACAGCTCTCCAACAAAAAACCCAGGGACTCACTTTATCTCCGGTTTGTATTTTATTAACCCTGTAAAGCTATGTCACTCCTGTCCATCACTTACATTTAAGACCAATTTCACAGCCTGCAACAATTACTTCATACATAATGGGTACCTTTTGTCTGAAAAATAAAAGGAAAACTCCAACAACCCAGAAACTGTTTTTTTCTTCGCACCTGATTGTTCTCCCCATAGGATTTTAAAGAAGTGTGTTTTTGCTAAAGATGCATTGTCTATAATCTGTTCATTTTTTATCAGCTAATGGAATCTAAACACAAATCACTGAAGTGAAGTCTTTTCTGCTTTCACAGATCCCACTGGTTCACATGGCAAAGCACCTAAAAACAAGCTGAGCCAAGATAACTGCTTTTTTCCCCACAGGTCTTTTGTCACCTTGCAGGGAGATGACAAGAAGGAATTAATTGATGATTAATCCTTATATTAGAATTAGAGAGCTCTTTCGAAGCTGCTTTCTGTGGCCACTGGTCCTGGCATACACAAAGTTTCTCTGGAGAGAGCACAGCAGCAAGCACGCTCATCTGGGAGGTACCCGAAGTCTGTTTTATGACAAGTGTGCTAATGTCCTGGCTGTCCTTCCTCACATGAGGCTGCTGCCCAGCTGCTCCAGTAATTATCTTGTTACTCACCTGACAAAGACAGAGTTACACTGTGACAAGAGGCTGTAGGGAAGGCCCCTGGCAGGAACACTGATTTAATGACTTGGAGACCGATGCACATCTTGGCTAAGAAAGTCTCGGTTGAAAACAGTATATTTATTGCATTGGAAGAGTTTCTTCATTACTTGAAAATAACTCACAAGCTGGAGGCTTGTTGCCTGACATTAGAAGCAGCATTTCCACATAACACATTTCTAAGAACTTACAGTCAGTTCCACTAATTAGCTATTTTGTAATTGCTTTGGATAAAGTAATTTTACCCTTGAAATGTGTGAGCATCTTTAGCAAATTGTCTCAAAGTGCCATGTAATTACTCTGTTTGTGATGGACTTAAAAAAATACTGCTTGTTGCTTTGCTTCCAAATCAAGAGGCAACTTCTTTTGTCACTATTAGAAACATAAAAAGCTGCACAAGGCCACCAGGTTTTGGAGCATGGCTTCTGGAAGTGTGGAATGTGACAAGATCCAAAAATAGCTCAAGTGGAACCTTCGCTTTATCAGACGAAGTGCTGAGCAGACAGGGACTGTAAGATAGGCCTTGCTTGGGAGAATGTACATCTAAATAGTCAGAGAGTGGGAGAGAGCAAACATTAAACCTATCTTGCAGACAGGGAGCAAAGGAGCAGAGCAATTAAGGTCCTGACTCAGGAAAATACTTAAGAACATATATGAATCCCACTGAAGTAATTAAGTTCATCTCTTGGGGAAAGACCTTAATGAAATGAGACCTGTGAAATTGTCTGTAGGCGCTCATAAGCTTATGAATGATTCAGTGGTGGGGTCTGGTTTCCAAAGTCCAGTTCTGGTAACTTCAGTAGTGTCCTTCCACCATCCTACTGGGGACTTCCCCCACTGGCTGTGTTTCTAACCAGAGAGCACAAGCAGAGGAGTTGGACACATGGATGCAGGGCATTGTTGAAAATGGTGGTCAGGGATCATCATGGCTAATCAGAGAACATCAACCTACTTTTGCTGTTTTCATTCCTCTTTTCTTTGTCATCCTTTTTAGCATTGCAATTTTAGCTGTTGAGGCAGAAGTAAACATAATGGTGATCAGTGAAGCTCATTTTCCAATGACATTCCTGTCCAGGAGTCTTGACACAGGGTAGGTGGTGTAGCCCCGGCATGTTAAGGGGGCTCCATGCCATTGCTGTCTGCTGTGCCCCATTGCTGCTGTTTCACTGTGACCTACTGCTTTGTCTGGTCCTCGAAAAGAAGGTAGAGGCTGATCCCAACTTATCCTGCTCCTGTCTTTGCTCACAGATCCCCTGCATGGGGCCAACCAGCTCAGGCACTAACCCCAGGTGGTAATGTAGGCAGGAGGGTTGTTGCTGGGCTTGACTGGGGAGCCAGCACAAACTTGCCCACCACTGGGAAAGCTGTAAGATCTGCTGGGTTTTGTTGCTGGGCAAAAGCGAGGTGCAAATAAAATGGGCAAAACCAGCATTTCTCTTCTGAATATGCACATATTGGATGATGCATCACTACATTTAATTGTTCAGGTCTCCATTAAAACCAAGCGAACAGTTGAATCATAGCCAAATTGGAAAGATTGGAAGAGTTTTTCCAGCTGATCTTAACTTGAAAAATATTCCTGATTTTTCCTTTTCCTCCCAAGCCTGTATCACTTTGGGTATGTCAATGAAAAGATGTGTAGTAGTGATTTTTTTCCAGACCTAAAGTGAAACATTTTGTTGTACTGCTTGGATGCATGTTTTTCTTTTCCATAAGATATATGTTTAATTCAAAAGGAAATATGCTGTTTCAAAATACCTAAATATTTATTTTCAAGTCTCTTGAAATACAATGTTCAAACTTTTTCAACTGAAGCTATTCAGGGTCTCAGAAGGGAGCTTTCTCTTCTCCCTTCGCGGCAGTATCAGGGCAGTGCTTGTTCCTTCATCCTTACCTATCATCTCCCCTCTGCTGTTTTGAAGAATTTAAGCAATGACAAATTAATGACATTTGATGCCTCAAACATTTTCACTGGACAGCCATCAAGAAGGCAACTCAGACTTCTCAAAATCACTGTTTTTATGTTTTGCCACAGCTTCAGCCAGTGGTAGTCCAAGAGGAAGGGCTCAGTACATATTCTGGCAGCAATCACTCCAGCAAGCGTTTCCTCTTAAATCGCTTATTTAATGTAGTGAAAATACAAAGAAACAAATCACAATGGTAGACTTGGGGTGTTATTAGAGCATGTGTTGAGGGGCTGAGAGGAAACTATTTGTTTTTCTTGATGCAGCTGTTTTCTACCATCTGTAGTTATTTGAACTTGGGGCATCCCATAATAGAACTCCTTGAAAAAAGAGTACTGGGTATTTTCGGGTGCTTCATTTTTGATAGCTGCAGAGGAGATACTTTTCTTGAAGGCTGTCACACAAGTATGCAAAGTGTCTCCACTACTTAGGTTTTTGTGTCTCTCTCATCACCGGTGTTGCTGCTTCTGTGTTTGGTTTATGATCTGTTGCTAGGGTGTATTTACTTGGCTGGGAGCTGGCCACATTTTGGTGATGTTTGGCATGCGCTGCTCTGCTTTCTATTCATGTAATTGTTAGAGGAGGAAATACCTATTAGCTTGTTATCATCTTGTGTTGAACAGAGTCCTGGTGAGCAGACACTGAGGAGCTGCAGCACAGTTGTTTCTGCTCACACACATCATTCTCCAAGCTGAGTACAAAGCATGTGTGTTTTCTTATTTCACAGAGTACAAGTGTAATAAGTGATTTTTCTTCCTTTAGTTATGCCTGCAGGAAACTCGCCTCCTCCTGCTAGTGAGATCCACATGTGCATCCTTCTTGGGCTGCATTACTAGACCTTGCTGTAAGTAACCCTAGATTCCTAGCATGAGTGTGATGTATTAACTCGTCTTTGTTCAAAGGAGCTGCTGTGAGTAAATGAGCAGTGGTGCAGCCGCTGCCGTGACTTCCACCCCGTTTTGCTGCCAGTAAGAGACCTGGGCTGTAGTTTCCAAAGCCTCCAACAAGCTCAAGTGCACCAACAATTTGTTACAAGCCAGGAGCTGTGTTTTCCCAGGACGAGGCAGCTGGCAAACTCTGAAAGTACAGTCTCAATTTAGGAAAGACATGTTCTTGATTGAGGTCTTATAGCTCTGTAACAAACACCTACTTAGGATACTTCTTAAGGTCTGATCATATTCAGAGGTAGGTTTCTGACAGTTGGATTGGGTTTTGCCTTTCTTCTTTTTTTTTTTTTTTCCCTGACCTTCTTTGAAAGGTGGCAGCCTGCAGGTGGTGTAGCCAGAGCTGATGTCTGGGAGTATTCTCCTGAATACAGCTGGGCTGTGCATATGTACCCATGATCACTGCCACTAGGAGAATGGAACAAGAGAAATGTGGAGGTCTGTTGAAACACGGCTCCCCATGAACTGGTATGTCACAGAAAGGATTTGGAGGGGAGACTGAAACCTCAACAGCTCCATATTTTCTACTTGAACTTGGAATTTCTGTGATTCAGCCTTTTTTTCATGTGATTTGGATTTTAAAAGGCCTCTCCTGACTTTTTACAAGACTCCTGCAACACCTGCAGATTGTTTTAAGACTCCTTCAGATCTTTCCTGTAGGCACTACACTTGACCCAGGAATGTGAAGAGTGCACGTTTGGACAGACTCTGAGAGGGGGTTGTGGAGCCTTCAAGAAAGGTGTTATGTGGGAGAGAGCTGCAGCCAGGCATGCAACTTTCAGCTCCCTTCCTGCCTGTGTCTCAGGAGCCCTTGAGGAAGCTGGTAGGCAGAGTGAGCCTCTTGAATATCTTTTTTGGAGAAACCAGCTTGTTCCTGACCACTTTCCCAGATGCTCCTCAATAAGGCAGGAAATGGGAATGTGAGCTGGACAGTGCATAGCAGCAAGTATGATAATTTTGAGAATACTCCAAAGTCCTGGCTGCAGTGAGATGTCATACTATCATGTAATACTATCATGGTTGCCAACTTGTATGTGTCTGCATCAGAAATCATCTAGGGCACTCTGTGTTATATCTCAAGTCCTCTTTACAGGTGGTTGTGAAATCAGTCATAATCTCAGTGCAGACTATGATTCAGCTGTCCTCCACCTGTATGATAGCTTATGGACAACCCACCATTTTCCTGCAGGAGATTTCTCTTGCTCCATGCCTCGGCCCCAGAAGCCTTGAACAATTAATACTGCAAACCTTCTGGTGTTGATTGCTTTCCAGGACAGCCTGCAGTGAGCCTGGCAGGACTCTGCAAGAGGGTGGACAAGCTGGCAACTGACTTGGTGTAACTTAAATATTTGCAACCAAACAGCTGTGAATGAACAAAGCATTTGATGAGTAAACCCAGAGATAACAGGGGGAGGCTGGCTGTCACCTAAAGGGGTTTGGTAATCTGCATAATGGCATTTCAATAGGTTCATTTGAGAAGGAATAAATAACAGGAGAGCAGCCAATTTTGTTCATGTGTTTTATTTTGGCAGACAATAGAATGAGGTTAAACACTTAATATGATATACAAACTCTGATAATGATGACAAATTTTATAGGACCCCATTTTGCTTTACTTACAATATAGTTAGCCTTCTGATGGAATGTGTCCAAACTGTTTCCATGCAAGAATTGTAGTCCAGTCATGTCTAAGCAGGAAGAACAAATCTGTAGTATACATTTTAACTGGAAAGTAAGATGGCAGATCTTAGCAACCAATGCTACATTAATGATCTCTTAAATAATTCTACTGCCAGTTGGGCATTCTAGAATTTCTTGTTTGGGATTTGCCTGTCAATAAAGTGAGATAAACTTTTGATACTTTAGGGGATTGCAGTTTTATTGTTACAAGACACTTTTTTAAGCAGTAAGGAGATGCCCTTCAGAAGGAACACATTTTGAACTGTTCCAGGAAGCCAGCCAATGTACACAAGCATTTGCTGGAAGTATGTGAGAAATTTATTAAAAAAAAAAAAAATCCTGGATGAAACATTAGCAAGACAATGTCTCAAAAGCAGGACTCCAAGAAATGCAAGAAATTTAGGTGAGCATCCTACTGAGATATGGACAAATCATGATCACCTGCATGGTTGCATTCCACTGAGATGCTCACCTAGCATGCTAATAAAAAGCAGCAAATGTTGCTGGGAAATCGCATTCATCAGAAATAATGCAACAGATGCAATTGACAAACCAGTTGTTTAGAATTCACTGTACTAATGTATTTTGTAGAAGCCCTGGTATAAACTCTGCTCCAATGTAAGCACACCAAGATTTTGCAAGCCAAGCTAGTTTGCAAGCTAGGGTTTTCGTGGACAGATAGGTCTCATTTTTAGGGGAGCTCAATGTTTTCAGGCACACTGTTCAAGTTAAAAAGTACTGTTTAAAGCAGTCCAACGCCATGTTGCATGTCTCAATGCTTCATCCGGGACAGAGAAAGCAGCATTGCCTGTTCAGGAAATAATTATTAATTCTAATTGTTTATATTAATCATTAATTACAATAATTATTAATTATAATAAGGATTATTAATAATACTAAATTTGTAGTTTTGGAGACTACTACTTGATAGTATAGGATACATCATTAAGTTATTTAAGTATATACAGATGTTGACAATTTGACATCTCTGTTTCCAAAGTATTGCACCATGGAGTTGACTGACTACTGTCTACTGCTCTCTCATTTATTAAAATACTTATTTCAGAAATGCTTCCATATGGCTGTGCAGTTCTAGTGACTTTGCATGGAATTTTGCAGATGTGACAGATTTTTCAGCTGGAAAGAAATACCTAAACTGTAGTATCATGTGTCCCATGACCTACCAAAGCTGTGATGCAGATGTTGAGAAGCAAGTTAATGACCACAATACCTATTCAAGAAAACGAACTACGATCAGCTGAATGATTCTCTGTAGAAAAAAGCTGCAGTTGTACAGATTTTGGTGAAGGGTAAATTATTCCTACTGGAGCCAGCCTGGCTTTTAAATATATTGAATCAACCATTGCAAATAATGCTGAGCTAATTGCGTCTTTGTAGAAACCTACTTCTGATATGAGGTAGAGGTCTTTGAAAATATTGATCAAAGACTACATTAGACCTGGAAAATCTAGTCCAAATTATAAATCTTAAAACTATCACAAGCTGCAAAAGTACAATTCACACTTTAAAAAAAAAAAATAGGCAGTGTGACGAGCTCTGGATATTTTGAAGTGGGCATAATGCATATGTGGAATAAGTTAGAATCATAGAATTAGAAAATGGTTTGGGTTGGAAGGGACCTCTAAAGGTCATCTAGCCCAACTCACCCTGCAATAAGCAGGGACATCCTCAACCAGATCAGGTTGCCCAGAGCCCTGCTGCACCTCATTTTTAATATCTCCAGGGATGAGGCCTCAATCATTCCCTGGGCAACCTGTTCTAGTGTTCCACCACCCTCATAGTAAAGAACTTGTTCCTAACATCCAGTCTAAATCTGCTCTCCTCTACTTTGAAGCCATTGCTCCTTGTCCTATCACCACAGGCCTTTGTAAACAGTCTCTCTCCATCCTTCTTGTAGACCCCCTCAGGTACTGGAAGGCTGCCATTAGGCCTCCCTGGAGCCTTCTCTTCTCCAGGCTGGACAACCCCAACTCCCTCAGTCTGTCATCATAGCAGAGGTGCTCCAACCCCCTGATCATTTTCATGGCCCTCCTCTGGACCTGCTCCACCAGGCCCATGTCCTTCCTGTATTGAGGGCTCCAGACCCAGATGCAGTACGCCAGGTGAGGTCTCACCAGAGCAAAATGGCAGAATCACTGCAGCCCAGAATGTGATTGACCTTCTGGTCACTGTCTGCTCATGCCCAGCTTTTCAACGATCAGCACACTCAAGTCCTTTTCTGCAGGGTTGCTTTCTACTACCTCATCCCCCAGCCTGTATTGATAGTGAGGATTGGTTTGACCCAGGTGCAGGACCCTGCACTTGCTCTTGTTGAACCTCATGAAGTTCACCTGGGCCCCCCTTGCAGCTAGTCCAGGCCCGCCTGGATGACATCTTGTCCCTCTGTCATATCAACTTCTTCACTTCACACTTCACAGAAGACCTCAAGCTTGTGAAATGATGCAGGTGGAAGAAAAATATCAAAGAAAAAGAATATCCGATATTTATAATTTATAACTGGTGCAGATGGTTCAGATGGTTATAATTCATGCTATAATAAAATTGGCACCAGACACCTTCCTGAAATCTGTTATCCAGATTATTTAAGGATATAATTCTAGCTAGACAGAATCTAGATACCTTATTCTAGAATGAAAGAAAACTGAATGAAAGAAAGACCAAGTTTCTTCTTGGCAAATAGCAGAGTTCAAGAATCTACTAGATAAAAAATATCCATTTAAAGATTTCAGAAAGTATTAGGGTTGCAACAGATACTTCATGTCTGGAAAATGAGAGTTAATATAATTTCATTTCAGAGGTTTTTCCTTTGTGTCATATGCCGCCTGCATATCTCAGTCTGCAAAAGCAAAAAAATGACTTTTTAGGTTGTTCTTTTAAATGGCATGTCTTCCTTACATCTTTCAAAGTACTTATTAACAAAAAGTCAAAAGGTAGTCACTTTCCAAACAATTCCAAATCTGTTATGTTTCAACAGATAAATAAAATAATATAATTATTAATCTTTGACTTGTTACTAAAATTTCTGGAAATATTTCATCCACCTGAAATGAGGAAATTCACTTTGCAGTTACATTGATTCATGTGGTTACGGCTTTCCTGGAGACATTGCAGACATCATAAATGTTTAGGCTCAAAAAGAAAGGAATTTATTAAACAAATTTTAGAGAATTTAAGAAAAAATACAGTACAAGGAGAATCTCATTGCTTTTCAGATTACACAATTGGGGAAAACGGAAGCAACGATTCAAACTGGACTCTTTGGATGGTCTGTGTATGATTCACACTGATTTGTTTCTTCAGCTCAGTAAATTCTTTGGCACCATTCATTTAAAGCTGGCTTAATCTTCAATAAAACTTTATGAAAAAAAATCATACACTATGGTTAGACCAAACAAAAGCATTACAAAATCCTATGTCTTGCTTTCTAAAAAACTTCACATTAGCTGGTACCTTGTGAATAAAAGATAAATCTACATATCTATATATCCATGTCTACGAATACTTAGCTTTTTAAATTTTTTTTTTTTTTTTTTTTTTTTTATTTTCTTTTTTTTTTTCCTCCTCAGAATAACTCAGGAGGAATTTTTAGAAACTAAAATTAGGTCAGTTTTCTTGCAATTTATCACAGAAGTTGTTGGAGAAGGGAAATCGTTTTTGCCTGTAGTCAAACACAGTAGTGGTACACTGCACAGCTGGTGTTCAGCTGTTCTGGTGGCCACTCAAGATATGCAGCCAGGAACTGATGGTGTTGCCCAAGCCATCACATAGTCAGGCTAACAGCACCAGGCTACTAAATGATTTCTGTATACAACACAGTATGTTTTGAACTTACATTTTTGGCAAATGATGTGTATTTATAAATCCTTTTCGAACTCTGTACATATTGTAAACTGTCTGCCTAAGCTTAACTCTGATATTCTTTAACTGAATATGGATATGCTGGATAACTGGGATATGCTTTCTAATAGAACTGCAATTAAGAGACAGACTTTAAAAGTTTGGGTTTTTTTTTGTTCAGATAAGGATTTTATTCTGCCTACAAAAATTCTCCCTTTTGTTCTGTTAAGTTGAAGCATTTCCATTCCCCCACAAGTATAACAGTGCTATCTTTCCTAACAATTATCTCATTCTGCTTTCTCTTTTGTTTTCCCAAAGGGTTTTTTTTCCCCCTTTAGCAAAGTCTAATTTGGCCAGATCCACCTACATATGCTCAGTTTTCAAATGATTCATTTCAGATGTTCTCTCTGCTTACTTCTCAGCAACATTTGTTTCCACCGTTCTCCATATGTCAACAGGTTATTTTGAAGCAGACTCCCTTCCCGTTCTGTCAGTAGAGTTAGCTGTGTTTTCTATGTGGGGACACTGGGTATAGAAATGAGCATACAAGCTTTATCAGAGAATAAAAAAATGCTGAAGTTTTCATTTGCCATTAGCTATAATTCTCACAAAAATAGATGAAAATCTTCCCTGTTTTTTCCTGATGCCCAACTGGACATTTGCACATTTTTTTCTCATTAGGCAACAAAATTGCCTTTGATTTCTCATGCCAACGTTGAGTTCAATGTTGTCTTAAATGTCAAGTCCAAAGAAAGGCATATGCTAATTATGTGATGTTTTATTTCTGTGATTGTACAGATTTTTCCTGCAGATACTTTCCCCCTTCAGAATTATGTACTCCCTCTGCAGTAATTTATCCTTCTCCATTTTAGGGGGCTACTGTTCAACTTGTATGACAACTGAAGAAAAGCATGCAGCTCCTATTTTCCTTAGAGGCATTTCAAATATTTTTCTCTTACATATATATATCATCATGAATTTAAAGGATTTATTCTTTCCAACATACTACTCCCTCTCACTCAGCCTTTTCGTGTTGTCCAACAAACACCGAGCAAGATGGGATAAGCTAAGGGTCGATGCTACAGCCTTCAGTACACTGACCTGACGTGTTTTTCATGTTAAACCATTGTAGCTCTTCCATATTAGCTGGTTTAGAGGATTTCAGGAGAACAGAAGTTGTATGTGTAATTTCTCTCTCATATAATGTATCAGTTCGTTTTCAGAATGAAAACCATTTGGTGCTTTTTAACATATAGAATTTTTGTTTTAATTGGCAACTACTGCACTTTGAAAAGGGCTGTAATTTGCATTGTTACCAGTGTTTCATGCAAAAGCAGTGGTGTTTCCAATTTAGTCACAGTTATTATTCAAATTTCAAGGCATGCTTTAAAAAGGTTCTGCTTTGCAGATAGTCCAGTCAGTAACAAACAGGCTTTGAATCATGCCTAGCACAAACTTTGTGCAGACAGCCAGACAATAGAAGGCCCATGTCCAACTTGACAAATGTTAGATTCAGATTCCATTGTCTAGTTTGTAGTTTAGGTTGCATTGGGGAATTTCTGCTGTGACTTTACTTGGTGCAACTGTTGGTTAAAGGTCACACCCCAAATCCAAAATTATTAATAACACATCTAACAGATGGCAGACTATTTCATAAACTTTGCTTGAATGGCTGATGCAGTAAATGTGGGTTTTACAAAATGGATGTTTAAATCACATTATTTGGCTCTAAATCCAATTTAATGAAATGTAATTTAAATTGTAGTATAATATAAAGGAAAATAACGCTTTGTCTCAAAATGTATCTGCAACTGGATCCCTGAACCTTACCAGAAATATCAATGTTTTATGTATTTAACAAGTTTATTGGAATATGAAAAATAGCGTTATGCAGGAGGAAAACCCTATTTAAGTATGATGGCACAGATATTTACACTGAATAAGTGGAAAATGGAACAAGATTTTTTGAGTGGGTTTTATGAATTAAGCTAGTTGGGATTTGTAAAGCTGGGATCTATATATACTGCCAACAATTCCTCTCCCTGGAAACAGTCCTAAAGTGCTTTTAGAGCTCTTTGTAGCAGCCTGCAAGGATGACTGGGTGGAGCTGGACTTCTGTGATCTTTTAAATTTAAAGCAGCCCCCAGAAAAAATAACAAGGAGCATTGCAGCAGTAGTCATCAAGGGAGGGAAAGGTTTCTGAGCACCACACCTCCTTTATCTGTGAATCTAGAGGAAGAAGTACTGTTACTCGTCTTTAGCAGCAAGTAGTTCTCTCCGACACACCAGCTCTGTTGCTCTTATTTTCCTGGTGATATATCAGCAGGTTTCTACCAGTTCTTGCACCTGATGACCCCATACCACTCAGTAGCCCAGGCGAGTGACGAGTCCAGCATCCATCCACAGGACAGTCTGCATATGAATAACCTACAGAGATGCTTAGATTGCATCTTTCATTTCTTTATGCTTTAATGGGAAGGAGGAAGTACCAGCCAGCTGTCAGAAGTGGAGCCCTGTGGAGCCCAATGGAATTGCTCCTTTACAACATGAATGCAGAATGCGGTTCCTTCCTGGCACTGCCAGGGCAGTATCAAAGGAAACTCACATGCAATGGAAACTGTGAGCTGCCTCCACCTTTGGGTGATATTGTAGCCCTGTAATGCTAATGAAAGGCCACCTATACTGTCAAAACATAATTAAAATGTAAACTAATCTCGGTACAGAAAGGAAAGTACGGCATCCGCCTTTATCAGCCCCAGTCATGACTCACTGCTCTGTGGTGAAATATGCAGTTGGAGCTCAACCCACACAACTTTGTTCTAAATTAACAGCAACAACAGCAGAAGAGATATATCTTGCAGGAGAAACTTGGAAGTTTTGCTGTCAGATACTTGACAAAGCTATTTTTTCTTAAGGAAATTTCAATTAATTTCTCACTAAAATAGTAGCAGTGAATATGCATAGCTAAAGAATTGTACATTTGTAAGCATTTACCACAAAGCCCCACAGAAAGTTTGATGTATGGTTAGCATATGCTGCATTGAATGGGAATACAGCTAAACTGCACTAAAGCTGGCGTCGTATTTCTTGTGTTAAGCAAATTTAGCATGTAACATTATCTTGAAGGAGATTCAGACTGTAATGTCTTTGTGTTTTATACTGGGTCCATGAAATAAATGACACTACTTCTATTTTCCCAGAAGAGATCGTCTGAAGGAGAGGCAGTCAAGATAGCTTAAATGACACACAACAGGCAAACTGTGTGACATTATTGTCTAGTGACGATTTGGGTCAAAATTTTTATTTTTTTTTTTTGGTCCCACAGCATCGTTAAAGTGCTTTTCAAGTGTTACAGAGTGTTCTGGGAGCACCGCTTACCTCTGTTTTTATCCATAGCTTACAAAGCCTCACCAGCCACAGACAGGCAGTTGAAGGAATTCAGGAGACTGTGTGCTACATGCCGAGCTGCCCTTTGTAGTTAACCTGAGTCTGTCTGCAGCACTACCTAAATGAGTTATGTGTTGCTTTCATCTCAGCTGCTTACAACATGAAAACTGCTTCCTACAAAGGGGACAGCATTGGTCTTCACATGCGCTGCCATGCTGCTGGGTTTAAAAATCTGTTCAGGGTGTATTTATCCTTACACAGAGCATGATAACTGTCTAAAGAAGTTAAATCATCAGCATTTCAGCAACAAAAGTAGATCTTGTTTCAAGGTACTTCTCTATGCTTTTAGTCCATAAAGACGATGATCTGAAATAGTTGTACATCACCACTAATTTTAGTGTTTACTAGGCTCCAGTTCAGCAAGAGTTTTAGTATCTTGTGTCAGTGGGCACAGGTGAGAATATCATGGCAGTGCTTCACACTGGAATAACAAAACCAGCAATTCCTCAGAGTAGTCTTGGGTTGATACTGTGAGACAATTCATATAAGTATTTACTACTGGCAAAAAAAGGTAGTCAGTCATTAAGAGTGCAAGGTTGTTCCCAAAACAGACTCCTGAAAATCTGTTAACTAGATTCTTTTCGAGCAATTTATTGAATAGCAAAATAAAGTTGAATGGTGCAGAGTGTGGGTCTGAAGGAAACAATTCCCTTCCCGATCTTACACTTATTTATGCAGTGAATTCCTCTAAGCATGTATGAGATTCAGGATTAAATTCATATTGAGTCTGGGAAGACTCAGAGAAGTTCCTTTTTGACAGAATAATCTCAGATATAGGAAATTCTTTAAGCCTCTGAGATGAGACCCTGTAGTTTTAACATAACCACATACAAAAAAATAATAAGGGTATCTTCCTCCTGCCAAGAACCTTATTGCTCACACAAGAATGTAAAGAACGTTATTTGAAATAAACAGACTTTGTAAAACCCAGCAGGCAATGGCAAGAAGCAGGGAGGCACAATACCTGCCTTTGTAACATAGTGCTATCCTTTGACAGAGGCAAATAGGCAGTGACTGAGAAACTTGCTGCTGTGACATGAAAAAAAAAAACCATCCTGGAAAGAAGCTGGGCATCATCATCTGTCTGATCAGGCAGTGCTGCTGATTAGTACACCCTGGGTGTATAAACTAAAGACAGTGGCCAGTGCCATATACTGTAGGGCCAGTTTACATTTCCTAGTCACTACTCTGCTTTCCTTAAACTAGGATGTAATGACGTGTGCATATTTTATTGGCATCCCTCCTTATTCTTCAGGGGCCTGTTGCAGAGCTAGGTACAAGCATCACAGAGCACAAGTTTGAAAAAAACCCCTAGCTTCTGCACAAAACCAGTATATTTCTTGCTGTAATGTTTGCTGAGAGTATTGCTAATGGATTTTGTTTCTTTAGATGTAGTACTTACTACCTTATCATGGAATCACAGACTTTGGGTTGGATCTTTGAAGATCATCTAGTCTAATCCCCCTGCAATAAGCAGGGCCATCTTTAACTAGATGGGGTTGCTCAGAACCTGGTTCAGCCTGACCTTGACTATTTCCAGGAATGGGGCTTCTACCACCCCTCTAGACAACCTCTTCCTGTGTTTCACTACTCTCACTATAATACATTTCTTCTTTTAATCTAATCTGAATATACCCTCTTTTTGTTTAAAATTGTTACCCCTTGTACTGTCACAATAAACCCTGCTAAAAAGATTGCCCCTGTCTTAAGTATTGAGATTAAAAGATTCCTCCTCTTTTAAGTATTGAAAGGCCACAACATTAATGTCTCAAACTATGTTATTATAAATAACATAAATGCATGTATTGCAGACTGCACAAGTGTATGCCTAAAATCTGACTTTCAAGAAGATGAAATATTTCAGGAAATCTAATCCTGGATCTTTTCTAGGGCAGTGAGCTGCCAAATCAAGCAAGACTGTCCAAAATGTTGTTCCACTGCTCATATGCCAGATTTTCAATCTCACTTCATTCAGGTGGCAATTTCTGAACATGACAATTTAGAAAGCATGAATAACTACGAAAAATAAAAACTGAAGCAATCCTGTACTAAAAATATTCTACTAAATCTATAGTACTTCTATGTTCATTTGCAAATATCTAAGATATTAGCACAACATGTTGTCTTTTAAAACTGATAGTGATATTTTGTAAGCTTTGATTGTTTGAAACAGACTCTCCTTCAAATATGGTGACGGTTTACAGGATACCATCAAAATTCTGTGTAGCTACTAATTATTCACCAACTAATGAGTTGTATAATGAAGTGACAAAACTGTAAGCTGCTGTTTAACAAGACAGAAGTTTTGCTTTCAAATTTCCTATTATTCACTCCTGACAAATATTCATTCTGATTTTCTTCCCTCTATTGCTAAAACATCTATCATGGTGCTGCATGAAATTCAGTGAATTGAATTCTTCATTATTCATGTTTTTAAAAAGAAAATAATAATTTTACTTGTGTAAAGATTTAATATTATTATATTTCCATCCAATCTCCCCCTAAACACCTGAAGTTTGTAAAGGCTAAGCTCTCTATCGCAAAACTAGCAACAAAACAAAAAAGAAAAATAAAAAAGGGGGGGAAATCAGACATTTTAAACAAGTATTGCTGAAATTCACTTAATACTAAGGATCTGTTTTGGATCTCCTGAAGTACACCCAACTTGGAAATGTTATTAATACTTACATGAATTTGGCTATTGAATAGCAATGGTTTCCCTCTGTAACTCGTACGCTGGGTTCTTCGCTTTCCCCCACTGCTTCTGGCTAGCTGTCTGGTGCACAAACTGTAAATTCCTAGCAGAATTTCCTGTGCTTTTCACATGAGACTAGTGTTTTGTGTCTCTGCTCTGTTCTACAAGTTACTTTGTTTTGTTTTGTTTTGTTTTCACAAGGACACAGACACACACATGCACAAGTGCATTCTGACCTACAAGTGAGTTTCTGCTCTCTTGACCTCAGATCTGGATTTTAGCTCTCTATGAAAACAAATAGGAGTTTCAGTTCTCAACATCTTCAGATTGCTGGTGTTTATTTCAGAAGTGTCCAAAGCTCAAGGACAGTTTTATGTAATACTGGGCAAGAAAGCTGAAGGAGAGTTTGCAGAGTCAGGGGATTCATTGTAAAGAACTGTTAGATCAGAAGTATAAACTGCTAAGGATGAAACAGTGGACTGTAAAGTGAAAGTAGGTCTCCAATAACTACTAATTCATGTTGGGCACCAAAACTTACTCCTATTAAAATCAAACATGGATGTGCTCTGCCCAAGGCACCTTTTAAATTACTCTTGCTTTGTCCTGGAATGTTCCGTCTCATTAAGTGGCTGATCCCGATCACAGAGCATTGCATGCTGCAGGATCAAAACCCACAAGAATCAACTTCCCTGACTTTCTTCCCTTACCAAAGCCATTTTAATTCAAGCTTATAAACGCGTTCTTATCTATAATCTAAAGTAAATTTAAGCCCTTTATTTCCCCATCCAGCAATTGTTGCTTAGTTAGCTCTCCAGATCCTGACAAATTTGAAGCTTCTAATTTAGATAATTTAAGATATTATAAGATACAGTTTAAAAAAATGCAAGCAAGTTCCAAATTTCCACTTGGCTTAAGGTAACACAACCTGACTTCATACAAAAGTGAGGTTTTAATTTTTATTAGTAGTGCAAAAGATATGCAGAAGGCATCTTATGAATTATAAGAAGATTAACTATGATTGCTCTTTCAGTAAGAGAGTCTTGAAAGCACTTTTTGAAAGAGAATGCTTTCCCGGTAGACAGTAAAATGTCTTCAAGAATAAGCAGTGGACTGAAAGCCAGTTCCTGGTCTTTTTAATTCAATTGCATGGATAATCCAGTTCTCTGAAAAGATTATTTTATTATGAAAATAGAAAATGGAACAACTGAAACCAAGGGGAATATCTAAGACCGAGGGAAACTGTGCCTTGCTTATTGTCAAATCTGACTTGTGAGATCCGTAACACATTTATAGAATCGTAAAATCACAGAATGCACTGGATTGAAAGGGAAATCTAGAGGTCAGCTGGTCCAACTTCTCCTCCCCCGCAGTAAGCAGGGGCATCCTCAACTAGATCAGGTTGCTTAAAGTTCCGTCAAGTCTGACCTCGGATGTCTGACCTCGGATGTCTCCAGGGATGGAGCTTCCACCACCTCCCTGGTCAACCTATTCCAGTGTTCCACCACTCTCATAGTAACGAACTTCTTCCTAATGTCCAGTCTAAATCTACCCTTCTTCAGTTTAAACCCATTGCCCCTTGTCCTATTGCTGTATGCCTTTGTGAATAGTCGTTCAGTTTTTTGGTAGGCCCCTGTCAGGTACTGGAAGGCCACTGTGAGGTGTCTCCAGAGCTTTCTCTTCTCCAGGCGGAACAACCCCAGCTCCCTCAGTGTGCCTTCTTAACAGAGGTGTTCCAATCCCCTAATCATTTTAATGGGCCTCCTCTGGACCCACTCCATCAGGTCCATGTCCTTCCTGTATTGAGGGCTCCAGAGCTGGACAGTGTATTCCAGGTGAGGTCCCACCTGAGTAGAGCAGAGTGACAGAATTAACCTCTCTCAATCTGCTGGGCACACTTCTTTTGATGCAGCCTGATGCAATTTGCCTTCTGGGCTGCAAGTGCACACACTGTTGGCTCATGTCCAGCTTTTCATCTACCAGTGTCCCCAGGTTCTTTTCCGCAGGGCTGCTCTCAATCACAGCCTCCTCCAGTCTGTACTGATAATGGAGATTGTTCTGATTCAGGTGGAGGGCCTTGCACTTGGCCTTGTTGAACCTCATGAGGGTCACGCAGCCCCACTTCTTCAGCTGTATGCCCCCTGTATGCTATCCCATCCCTCTGGCATATAGACTGTACCACTCTGTCTTGATGTCTGTATCATTGACAAAGATATTAAACAGCACTGGTCCCAGTATTGCATTTCAGTTACTGCTTTTAAGTAACACCAAGAAACTCCCCACACAGAAGTGTAATTTCAAACAGACAATCCAGATCATGAAAGAGAATGATGGGTAAAAGGGAAGAGCTCCTCATGTGAAGGCACAAACAGGCAGCACAAGTGAGGGAAACCTGTTGCTGCAGAGTATCAGTGAGTGCCATGCTCCTGCTTGCACCACTTCTGCCTTTGGAGCACAGAGACCCCTGAGAATGGTGCACCCTCATAGGCAAACATGCAGAAATGAGAAATATAGTAAGTATCAAGAAAACATTTAAACCTAGCTAGACAGGATATCCAGGCAGGGAACAAATTTATGACAGGAGACCATCCATGCTTCTAAAAGGCTAAACTCCTCAGTGGTATAGTCAAGTCTTCTAGTGTTTAACAAGCTCTTCATGCTACAAGGCACATTCAGCCAAGGTGAAAAGTAGAAAACACTTGCTTAGAATCCCTCTCAGTACAGGTGCATCTTATCAGGGTAAATTGTTTATGTCTGTGCTACATCCATCAGTCTCACAAACAAACCAAGCCTACTTGCCACTCTTTGATGTGTATTTACCTGTGTGATAACGTCTGCCTTTAGGTTTTTCCTAACTTAGATAAGCAATGCTCTCCTATTTACCAAACACAACCCTCCAGGCCCTTCTTGATAAGCACTGCCATGGCTGCAAAAGCTCCTTCTGGTGTCGTGCATCATTATCTCATTTTTATCTCAATGTAGAAACTAGATACAGCTCTGTGTGTTGTACATCTGCAGCCACAGAATGGTGAAAGAATTATAGTGGCTAGAGTAGCACCCACATCTAGTGGCTGGAGTGGCACCTACATCTAGAGGTAGGAATTTGGTCAGTGAATCACCGCTAGCAGACCTCTTTGGGCTTATGTCCCCAACGAATCCTTGGACCAATCCCACCTGTAGTGCCCTGAGAAATTCCTGCTGACAGTGGCTAGCTGGGCATCACAGTGTGCAAAAGGTGCATTAAGTATCACAGGCTGCACTGGGCTGAACATATTTGAAAATCAAGCATTTTATTCTGTTTTTGCACAGTTTGACTGAAGCTGAGTAACTGTTGTGATGGTTTGGGAGTTACCCACCGCCCCCTACTCTATGAAAATCACCCAGACTAGACTCAACCAGCTGAAAGTTAAGGGGTGAAGCTGTATTTACAGCTTAGCACAATGTACAAGCAGATATTTACAATATATTACAACATATATACAGCTATATACAGAAATATACAAGTTAAAGGTAATACAGAAACACAGTACCCCTCCCAGAAATCGAAGTCCCCAGGAGGGGCTCCCAACTACCCTTCCACCTTCTTTCCACCCCTCTACCTTATCCCAGGGTCTCTCTTACATACAAGGTGAGTTCAGAGGATTGGCAAGGGGGATTAGAAGCAGAATGATTAGTTGGGTTACACAGCAGAAGCCCAGGGAGAAGATACATTGGCAGAAAGAGACTCTGTCTTATCTATGTTTTTGTCCTTGTTTTTATTCATCTCAGCAAGCCTATGAGTGAAGTAGACATCACCATTGTTTTCTTTTCACAGCCTATAGCCTAATTTTTTTTCAGTAAAATGTTTTAATTAGCCTCAAACCAGCACACAATTTACAGTGAACAAGACAGTGAGCCTTTGCTGTTTATAAATTTTCCATGAGTAAAATTAAAGTTCTCCTGACTTAAACTTCTTCAGCTTTATTAAAAGATTGCATTTTAGAATCTCTTGTCTGTCTCCTGGTTTCCTGTCCTGAATTCACAAGCAGATTTGATGTTTTCAGCTGCTGCCCACGATTTTGAGCAAAAGGGGAAAAAGGCAATTCTTTTTCTCAGTGACTTGAAGGATTCCTTCTCTTCTGAGCTGTCTGGTGCTTTCCTTACTATCTTATCTCTTTCTATGAACAGGGTTTCTTCTAGCCTTTTAGGAAATTTGATTTTTCTTTCTGCTGCCAAGTATCTTCTATTAATTTGCCGCTTTCTATCCGTTAGTCGTTCCTCTTTTTACACCAATGTCCTTTTAGTGGGTGATTTTTGACCCAGCCAGCTTTGAAGTTTTTGGCAACTAAGATTCCAATTAACCATTCCAAGTTGGAGTCTCAAGCTTCCTGAAAATGTTCAAAGCCACACACTAATAATGAAGGCTTTCATGAAGTTTGCTTGCATTTGTTCACTCAGAACCCACAGAGTTCAGGTGAGTCCAAGCAAAAACCATATCCCTCCACATAGCATCAGACATGGTATGAATAATTTTTTACTCTACCTGCAGATGTGGGAGTGTCAAGTACTGATTTACTGTAGGCCTGAGGAGTTTTTTCAGCTACCTCCCACTAGTACTAGCCACCATGGTGTACATGGAAATGCCCATGCAGCAACCTCTCCTAAAGCAGTGTAGCATTCATCAATAGACTACCTTAGTTTACAGGATAACATATTTGTTCTTGTTTTTAATATACCTCAACAAGACTCTCTGAGTCTAAGGAATTGTTGGGACCTTTGATTTCCAGTTCAGTAATTTGACCTAAATACTTCTGTTGTGTTTCCCAGGGAGGATAAAAAAACCCCAAAACCAAACAAAAAAACCCCAACCACATACTTTTTGTAATACTTTGGCAGATGTTAAGACCTCCTGGAGTGAGTTCTGTGACCTTGGTCATGCTTCTTGAACCTCATGAAGTTCAACAGGGACAAGTGTAGAGTCCTGCCCTGGGGAGGAATAACTCTATTCAGTGGTATGGACAGGGGTTGACCTGCTGGAAAGCAGCTCTGCAGAGGAGAACTTAAGAGTCAAGAAGTTCACCATAAGCCAGTAGTGTGCCCTTGTGGCCAAGAAGACCAGTGATATTCTGGGGGTGTGTGACACCATACCTGGAGTATCGTGTCCAGTTCTGTGTTACCCAGTTCAAGAGAGACAGAAAGCTATGAGAGAAATTCCAACAGAGGGCCACAAACATGATAAGGGACTAGAGCATCCATCTTAACAGGAAAGCCTGAGACACCTGGAAAAGAGAAGACTGAGAGAGGCTCATCAATGATTATGGATAACTAAAAGATAGAGGTTAAGATGATGGGGCTGGGCTCTTTTCAGTGATACAAAAAGGGGAAACAGGTACAAACTAGGACACAGAACGTTTCCCTTGAACATAAGGGAACTTCTTTATTTTCAGAGTGGTGAAGCATTGGAGCAGGCTGCCCAGAGAAGTCATGGAGTCTTCTCTGGAGACTTTCAAATCCTGTTGGGATTCTTTGCTGTACAACCTGATCTAGGCGTACCTGTTTTAGCAGGAGATTGGACTAGATGATCTACAAAGGTCCCTTTCAACCCCTACTATTCTGTGATTCTGTATTTCTTTAGTCAATATTACTGGATTGTAATATTTTATATTAATCTCTCAGTATATCTCATGAGAGATCATCACAAAGACACTTTCATGGAGGTCAGAGAACAGCACATTATGATCATGACCTCCGAACTCTCTAAAGTTTGACTTCAGGAGTCAAAGAGCTGCAGTTGGCAGATGTGCTGACTCCGCACATGCAGTGCTATTGAAGGGGTTGGGTAGGCTTATCACCAGATTACATGCAGTGTGCAAACCTGCAAACCCTGAGTCATACAATACAGAGGCATCTTGGCAGACTTTTCATCATCTGCACAGCCAGGACCTGGTAACCGCTTTGAAGTCCATCTTGAGTTGCTGAGTATGGCCACTGAAGTGCAAGCTGAAATTCTACAGCTTCCACATTTCAGCAGCATAGAAACTGCAGAATTTGGCCTTTGGCTGTGGAAGGTGTTTTAGAAGAGATGAATACATTGCAAGGCCATTAATTGTACTGAATTTCGTGCACCTAATTTTGCTGTCTCCTAAGCTGCTTCTTTTACTATCAGGGAAGAACAGGTCAAGGGCAAGTTGCTAGATTAGACTTCCACACTGTAGGAGCTAACTCTTCACAGTATTTGGCTTAAGAAAATAAGGAGCCTATCTTATTTAAGTCAGGAGGTCTGTGAATGCACTCTGACAAATACACAACCAAATGTCACAAGACAAATGTCAACCAGATGCTTTCAAACTGAGATGGAATTTAGCTTGAGAAAGGCTTCAAGGCATTGTCTTCAATCATCTGAGGCAGATGATACACTAGGAAATTTATTTAAAACAGATAATTCCTCCTCCATATATTGAAAAGAGTAATTATTTTAATGTTAGAATAGATATAAAATATATATGCTTATATATAAAAACATATATTTATATATAACAAGTATATTTATGTGTTATATATATATTTTAAAAAAATAAGAAAAAAGTATCTTATGTATCATGCATTCTCTTCTCATCTAATTTTGTAATTGTGCATTTAATTTCAAAATTTATTTTCTCTTGCATCTTTATTTTAGACCTGGAAGTGCTTTTACAACTTCTTGTCAATTTGCTAGAGTTTTTTGATTTTGTTTCTTTAAATGAGAGCACAAATGTCAACTGAATAAGCTTTGTATTTTTTCTTTAATTAAAAAAAAAAAACCAAAACAAACAACCAAACAAAATTAAAAAAAAACCAAGCAAACAAACAAAAAAACCAGCAAAACCAAAACCCAAAGCAAAACCAACTCCCCAAAAAAGTCCGAAATAACCCCACAAACAAATCAATAGTATCACAAGTTTGTAAAGTACCTTGGATGGTCTGCTACACTTCATAGGTTTCTATAAACGCAGTCAGATCTGTGTATAAATGACATTATTGATCTGGAATAAATAATTTTGTTGTGTTAGAAGCTGTTGCCATGTAAACTATTTGGTGGGCACTGCTGGGAGTTTGTCTAACTGGATTGCGAGTTGCTTATTAATGCAGTGGTGGAAAATCATGTGAAACTATCATTCTTCTGGAATCAAGTCAATGTTTATCTACATTCAGAAAATGCAGCTACCATGGTGATGGAAGGGCCATGCAGAGGCCAGGAATGCCTAATTCCCAGGTACTCACTGCAGGTTTAGTGTGCTCATATCTCTCTGGCAGGTATTTCTCCATATGCTACCTTGTTTTTTTCCCTATGTAGTACCTTGGCAGAAATAGTCCCCAAGACATCACAGCTCCCAATGTGCATGGTACCCTAACTGTACCCTTTTGCTCCTAAAATGGCTGGAAAGATTTAATGCAGGGTGAGGAGAATGATATTCCTGCCCCTAAATCACCCACTGTAGCAAAAATAAACTAAGTCTCTCTAGTTATCTTCTCTCTCTCTCTTTTTGTTTTGTTTTTTTTTAATAATATCACATGAAGACTTGACTTTGACATCCTTTTCAGGGCTCTTTCGTTCCCTCTCTGCTGAGTTGCCAACCCAGCATGTGTTTATAGGTCATTTGGATGTGGTGCTTGGGGATATGGTATAGGGTGAACATTATTGAGCAGGGTAATTGGTTGGAGTTGGTGATCCTGAGGATCTTTTCCAACCTGAATGTTTCTGTGATTCTGTGACTTTAAAAACAAATAAATTTAAAACATATAAGTAAATCAGTCAGAGCTCTTCCTTTTATATCTTGCATGGAATTCCAAGCTGTCAGTGGCCAATGTCAAATACCCCTGCACACCAGACATCAGCATAAGCACCAGCCTCTTTAGGAATACCCTTACAGTGCCCTCTTTCAATTGTTTGTCAGACAATGGAAAAGGATAGGGTAGAGGTGGAAAGAAAGAGAGGGGAGAAGAATCAAGACAGCTGTGCACCAAGAGGGCAGGACTCACACTGAAGGAAGACCACCACCATCATTGTGCAGACAGCAGTGTGACTGTGAAACAGCTCCCCACTATGACTGAGGGTCAGCTTGCAATATATGTCATCCTGTTGAGCAAATGAACTGTGTCCCAAAAATCTGACACTGCTAGTCACTGGGATTTAGGCTTAAAACAAAAATAAAATTCATCAGTTGTGGGTAGTGCCAAGTGTGTGTGTAATGGGATATAGAAATCTGCCTCAGAAATCTGCCTCTTCTCAGTGGCAAGACGTGATGTCTGCCCCAAAGTCAAGGCAGAACTGTGTGTGCAGCCTTCTTGGGGCTGGTTGAGCTTGCTTCAAGAGAATGAGTCCCTGCTTCGTTATATTCTGAGTTTTCAATCTGGCATCCCTTTCCTGGGAACAACTCCATGGTGTTTATATAGCTGCTGGAGGCAGGAGATGGGGAACATATGGGACATTGAAACATGACGTCAAAGTAGCCCTTGTGGCAGCCTGCTAAACCACAGCAGCAAAAGTCAAAGATATATATGAATCCTCTTCTGCTGCTGTCACCCAGAGACACTGTTACTGGAAGAGCTGGACAGTGATGTAGGAAGATAAGGTGAAGTTCACACTGGGGGAAGGAAGTGGAGGAAGAGTTGCTCTGAAGCCTGTGGCCCATGAGGCCTGGAATAGCTGCCTGAAACCTCACAGAAAATGTTGGCAATCAAGGTGCTTCTCTGAGTGACCCAAAGCTGAGTCATGCTGTGGATTAAGGGAGAGCAGAGACTGATGACTGGTGAGAGCAACCCAGCAGCAGGAACTCTTCTCTGGCAGATGCCAGGGGTCCCTGTGACCAGAAATCTCAGTTTGGTCTCTGACTTCAGAGCAGACACTGCATTGTGGCAATCAGCTGTGTAATCCTTTGCATGGGGCACTCATTTGTTTTACAATTATGGGCCCACTCATCATAACAAATTAACAGTTAAAATTCAATGTTTGATTTTCAATACTATAATTTGAGCTGGAATATACCCTTTTAAGCTCAAATCCAAATGATTTCCATTCTCCCCTTAAGGAATGTGAGAGCATTTGCTAGTTTTAAATGAAAAAGGGATCAAAGACAAAATCTTATAAATGTCACACTGACCATCCAAGTTTCAAGCTATCCACCTGTTTAAAATATCCCCAGCTAGATGTATATATACCCAAAACAGGGAGGGAGAAAAGGAGAGAAGACAAAGATGAGCAAATAAAGGAAAACCTCACGGTATGAAACTAGATAAATATCACAGGAAGGACTGAGATACCTATCCACTAAATAAAGATTTATATCATGAGCAATACTGCAGATATTAGTAGGCTCAATGGTGGAAAAAAACATTTGTTATTCTGTGAGCAAGAACATCACAATTTGGCTGATGCTCAAATGAGAATTAAAAGTTCTTATCAACAAAAGATTTTTTTTCTTTTTTAGAGGCACTCTTAGAGTACTTTTAACATTTATTTGTATTCAAAACAAAGCCATCATGATCTTTAATTCTCCCAATGTTTTTACTGTGGAGGAAGAAAGCTTTACAGCTTTCTAAAACCTGATTCATAAAACCATCTTGTCAGGTATGATCTTCTTATAATACATCATCTTGTTCTTCAGAAGGAAGAAGACAATAGTCTGTATACAAAATAACCTCCACATTATTATGTTCTTGATCAGAAAAAGGAAAAGGTAATTTTAGACATCTCTATATTTGGCAGCTTTACAGGATCTAAAGTAGACTCTGCGTTACCTTGTTTAAACAGATCCATATCAGATATATATTCATACTTCCCAAGGACGAACCCACCCAAATCAAAGCAGGGATCATCAAAAGTCATGGAACAGCTGAAATTAAACATATAGTAGTACAAAAGAGCATTTAAATAAAGGAGGGTGTCAAACAGTCTATCTTCCCAGTTTCTTTCAGTTAGCTAGATGATTTAAGATACGGTCTTTCCAGGTCCAGAAAACACTCCAAGTACCTTCTATGTTCAAGATAAGGAAAAAAATAATAAGGTATGTTATAATCAAATGTGCATAGTGTTGGCAGATTGAAATTACAGCATTGTTATCACCTTAAAAAAAAAAAAATCCTCCACTTTTAACTGGGAAATAATGACATGAAAAAAACCCAAAACCTATTCAAATCTAAATACTGCACTGGGATGTAAGACACAACTTTTTTAGTCCTCTATTTATTTGAACTGCACACCTCTAACCTGCAATTAATCATTGTATAATCCAAACCTTTTCTCTTTAAGCCTCAAGTTAATGGAGGAAAAAATAATCTGGATCAATATAGCTGTAACAGCCTGACAGACGCTGTAGACACACACACTAAGCTGACGTGGCTGATCTACAGTAATTGCAACACTTAATCTATCCATGTCATTTTCTCAGGAAGAACATAAGTCCACATAAATCTTACATTCACTCCCACTCGAATGACTCCATCCTGTGAACACTCACAGACTTTGGTTTTCTTTCTCATGTGATCAGTGGCAATGAGTAACAGGTTTTGGCCAGCCAAGTCAAAGTGTTTACAGAGTAAAGCAGAGGGTGGAATCTGCTCTACCTCACCGATACTTTAGGCATGTTATATCAGGGTTATTGGAGGCAAGGAAAGGGCTGATTCATTGCATCTAAATTTGCTTTATGCAAGAAGAGCACTTCGGAAAACATTATGTTCATCTTTTCCCACTTTTCCTGTATTCAGAGGAGCTCATGAATTCTTTAAAGGAGATCCAATCCTTACAATCTTCACCTGAGGACATGAGAAACCAGCACCAGTTTCCAGGTGTCTCTATTTTCCAAAAGTCAGTCTTCATGACCTCTTCAAAGGACCTTGATCTGTATGCCATAGTGAGATGCTGCAGCGTGATTCGTGCTGCAGGCCGGGGAGTGGAGCCAGGCAATCAGCCCTGGGCTCTGCTTGAGTAGGGGAAAAGCACATGCCCACTCTCCTGGAAAATGCTCCCAATGCCAGAGCGTAGAGTGCCCCAGGGTATCACTTAGCTCTCATGCTGTCCACAGGCAGGGATGGTGCCAGGGCAAAAGCCCATGGGAGCCCACCACTGCTGGAAGGATGGCAGTTTTGAAGCATGTCTCTCCATCACACACAAACCAGGCAGCAGCAGATGAACTGTGAGAATCTGAGGAACATGATGGATAAACCATGACTGTCTCCCTGGTAAAATCTTCCAGCTTCCAGACAGAAAGGGTCTAAGTCTGGAGACAGAAGTTGGTAGGTGAAGCACTCCCTCAGGAGCTGGAGTGAGTGACAAAAGCAGACCTATGTCAAAGCTGACTTTGTTGTGGGTTATGCAGTCTCATGCAAACCAGAATACCATCCCAGAGCTGTGCTTGGAGCCTTAAACACCCTGACACCTGCTTTGACTTCTGTAATTAAAATGCAGTGCCAATCTTGCTCCCATATCCTGCTCCTCCTCCACAGGAGATCCTTCCTGGTGACTCCAGGGGAGTGCTGTGCAGCAAGAGAGAGCAAAGGCTCCAATTCACTACTGTGCTGAGCATCTGAGCAGAGAATTTTCCCTTGGCAACGGCGTCACTCTAGAGCTTTCACAGCATTAATATATTCCTCTTTGTAGAAGGCCTCTTTAAAGTTTGTATTCAGAAAGAAAAGTTTGATTATTATTTTCTCCTAAACTGTTTGTTTTTCTAGAACTGTTAAAATCACTGAAGAGACATTCTGACTTCTCTTGAGATGCAACTACCAAAAATTAGTGATACTACTTATTAGCTCCACCATAAAGAACATAGAATTTCAACGGTATCCAGTTAGATCATTTTTGCATCTCTCTTACTACAGAAACTTTGTTTTGAATGTTGCTAAATATTTCAGTTCAGCCACTCTATAAATTAGTCTCATCTGGATAAGTCTTATCCCTTCTTAAATATATGGCTTACACTGCATTTGGATTTGTATCACAGCTATTGCTTATGCCAGCTTAAATATTTTGTTGCTTTTCATTTAGGTCTTACGTTTTCAGTTGCTACAGAAAGAAATTTATGGCTGAATCGGCAAATGTTTTTAGGACAATGTCAAGCTGTTTAGGCATGGTCTGTGGGGAAAACAACTGGAGGCACACTGCCTGCCTTCTGTCATATTCAAAATTATTCCTTCCATAGAGGTAAGTATGCTGCAATGGTGGTGTTCCTACCCAGAAGGCCAGGAGACCCTAAGGGCTGAGGATGATGTGCAAAGCAAGGAAACAGCAGTGTTGTCTTCTAACAAAAAGTATCTTCAATATTCCACCTTCAGGAAGGATCAGACATGGGAAAGAAGGAGTAGACTGCTCTTGGCTAACATGAGGGCATGCCTGCAACTTTGTCCTTCTGTGAAACAGTTAATATGCAAAAGGGAGCCTCCTTGCTCTGCTCACTATTGCCAGCTCTCATGGCTTTACACGAGACCTGTGATATTAGCTGTTTTTCCTGTAGCTTCAATTCCTTGGGGCATATGTGGGTGAGACTTGCAAGTCCTACCTCTTGAGTAAAACTACAGGCTTTTCTGGTAAGGGACAGAAGCAAGAAACAAGACCCAAGTGTACCCTAATAGCTAAAGAGCTCAGGGAACTAAAACACACACAATTACTTCCATTAATTTCCCAATTCCTGTGCCAGCTGCAGGAATTTGCAACCAAACTGTTGATTTTTAGCTCATGGCTTACAACACTCCTTTTAAGGAGCAATTTCTAGTCAACCATCTTTGAAAAAATCTTAATTTTTTTGCTATTTTTCTTCCAACTCTGACAATGATCTTGAAAAGCTGTTGCAGAGATTAACAAGTTTGTGCCTGTAAACACCTAGAAAATAGAAAGTGTTTACAAAGTACCAATTATAGTGGTCACCATTATGGGATACAACATTTTGCCTTCTGCCTGATTAAAGCTACTATGATATTATCTACACTAAGGTACCATGGTGGTTTAAATACTTGCAAACAGTAATTATAAATGTTACTGCTCAGCATTGCATTATTAACTGAATCACTGAGGTTTTTAAGAACAGGAGCAACTTCAACAAGTTGAAAAACACTGTGCGAGAACTGAAGCAAGAAAAAACCCCACAAATCTGTAAGAGTGAAAGTGCTAAGAATCTTCTAAAACCTTAGGTTCTGCATACTATGCATAGGAGCATCTGAAACAGGGACTAACAAACTCATCAAAAGCCTTTCACTAAATTATCAGAAACTAGATCTCCCCTCTCACATGCCCAGAAACATCTCCTGTGTCTTCAGTTAACGCTTAAAGATACACATCTCAAGAGTGGGGCTAGAGAGGAAGGCCAGGGCTTTTTGAAGAATGTTTAAGATGAATGACAATGGAAGTTTTTCAGAAAGACTATTCATGTTGGAGAAGTGCCAACTGAACTCATTGTTAATATTTTTAAAATTGATTGTTCTTGCTCAAAGACCCTTTCAAGATAGATGCTTCAATTTCTTTTGCATCAAAATATGTATTATCAGTCACTTTATTTTGAAACATTACAAACTCTGTCTAAGACCAAATTCATGAGGCAATCTCACAAGCTGACATTTAAGATTAGGTTTTATGTCTTTATTTATTTTAATAAGAATAGACTGTTTCTCCATCACTAATATTTAAGAAGAAAAAGAAGATAAATAATATTAAGGAGACAACCTCTGTGTCTTTTTTGAAAGAATCAGCTTTCCTAGAAAGAGATCAGGCCTTTAACAAATATTAGGAATTCCATAGACCCTTTAACTTCTCATTGACTTTACATCAGAACCTGCATAATTGGAACATTGTAATGCACTGATGCTGCAGATCTTACTGGAGAGAAGTAGAACCACTGATCAGTGCTGAAAGGTGAGGGAGAGGCTAAGAAGCTGACATGGGCAAGATCTGAAGTAGGTAATAAGAGGGATTGTGCCTGCTCCCAGGTAGGATGTGCTGTAGTAGCAATCAAAAGAAAGCAATAAAGAACTGGGTGATCTAGTTTTGTACTACCGATCCTGTTCTGTATTACTAAGCTTAGCATTCATATTTATTTTATTTTCTGTGTCTCTGACAAATGTTATTAGAAAAGCTTTGTAGACTTTCATAAAACATGATTAAAATTTACCACACCCATGGAGTTAAATGAATCCTGTGCCACTTTTTAAAGATAAAGCATGATGTACGACTGGGAATCAATGGTCATATCTTCTGTACATATAGAGCTGGACATCAGCCAGATATTCCAGACACAAGTCTGGTTCTCAAAGAGTATTTGCATTAAGGAGTGGTATGTGAAGAAGTTTTATAGCCATGCAGTATCTTTGTTACCTCTCTCCTCACTGTTTATGCTCTGAATTGTCTCTTATCACTTTTCAGATCAAATTTTCTCCAGCTATTTCCTGGCATCCACTTCTGGTACTTGATTTTTTATTTCCATTCTTTGAATGCTGAGATAAATGGTTTAATAATCATTAAAAAATGCTACGGCCAGTGTGATGCTAAAGATAATTTCATACATGATGCTCTGGAAACAGCCTCCCACAAAGTGCACTGTGAGCACAGCTGATGTGAGTGTAGGAGTGCAGATATGCAGAAAAGCCAATTAGTTTTGTCTCAGCTAATGTAAAATACATATAGGGGACTCTTTGATTCAGGTAATTTAAGTAGCTTCTATGTTTTGTGATACACCCACTGACCTGAAACCTAAATGTCTTTAACCACAGGTGATACAAGATTTGTGTGAGACAACAAAGAGGTAAAGACATTATCAACATCTGGGCTACTGAAAAAAATCTAGGAAAATTAAATTAATGTAAAAACAATTATGAAAAAAACACACTTCAAGGTTGTGCTTCTCAGTATAGAAATCAGGTGTTGCTCTGAAAAGAGCAGATAAGACAATAGCAAGATGATACTGCAGTAGTCCTGTAATCTCCATGAAGACTTGAAGACTGAAATTAGGTATGACCAGGATTAATTTTAGTAATATATCCAGCAGAATTTGATGAATAGTAGGTCTTTAGCTTAGCAGTAAAGAAAGCTACAGTAAGATCCAATGCCTATAAGATGAATGTTGCCAAAATTCAGTCTAGAAATGACACTGAACTTCAGCTGCCAAAGTGATTAACTACTAGAATAATGTGTTCAAGGATGAGTAAATTCCTCAGACAAAGACCATCCATTTTCCTAAATGACAGCTTCAAAGAGGAGTTCTGAACATAGTGCAGAAATTAGTGAATGTATTTTTCTGGTGTGTTATGTATCATAGAAAAGGTCATACTACCCCATCAACACAACAACTTCAGATTTTCAGATCCCCTTCACTGGTCCATAATAGAGTGTACTCCAGAGGTCTACATGGCTGCTGCAAGGCCACAGGCAACATTTAGTGCTATGGTTGTTCTTTGGGAGGTGATCTAACTGCAAACTTAAAACTCAGGTCAGAGGAATAGAAAACGTGGTTTTGAACCAGCTCTGGTTATTTTCAAAATAACCAGAGCTGCTCATCTAGATTTTAAAATTCTGCAGGTTCATCTTCTTTGACACTAAATCCTCTAGTCAAGGCTTCCTATACTCATTTTTGGCACTGAAATAGTCAGTCAACATTAAACTAGTAGAATGTAGTTTATGACAGAAATGCCCAGTACTGCTGAGTTATGAACCATAGATATTTTCTCCCTTCTAATATGCTCAGTTTATACTTTCTCTGGAAGACAATGCATCTTAGGCATGCATCCAAGCATAGTAGAAGACTCAATCAAATGAATGTTTAAGTCACATTTTACAGATGTTGCTGAACTGGGAACAAGAAAAGGGAAAGCTTGTGGCCACTGTTCTCCCTGCCGTCTTTTATCTTCCAAGATGAATTGAGTGATCCTCTCTTTGCAGAAATTTCAGAAAGCATCAGGAGTTTGTTTTGTTTTCAGATCACACAGAAAAGTCCATATCTTTTCACAGTACACCTTACAAAGATGCAGCAATAGCTAGACTGAGCACTTTCACTGAGTCCGTCTTTACTCCTGAACTCACCAAGGTGTTTTCCTTCGCCCACAGTATCCTTAGTGACTCAATGCTCTTTGCTCTCTGTCTTTCTGGCACTACAGACTATTTGAGTCTTCACCACATTTCACTTTGTGTACATGGATATAGTAAGGTCTAAGATTCAAAATGAAGAGCAGGAATCAGAAATTTGGGATGAACAAATGACCATTATCATTAAAAAAAAAAAAAAAAGAGGCTTACAATGGAAGAAAAGGAGCCAACGGTTCTACACAAATACACATTATTTAGTACAAAATTCCATCCTTGCCCAGATTCTTGATTTTTCAGCCTGTGCATAACATCACTTTCATATACTTAATGAGCACAGTTCCCTGAGACCTCAAAGCCTGTTAAGAAATTATTTTTTTTTTAAATTCGTATGTAATCCATTTTTCTACAACAGCTTTGAGGTAGATTCCTGCAGTTTGTGTTAGGAATTTTAACCTTACTAAAAGGCTTGTATAGGCCAGAGTCAAACAAAAGACGACAAAGCTCTGTAATTGTGAAGTGATAATGCTCAAGAGATTCTATTATGTGTCTGTCTCTCCCAGCAAGCTGGAGCATCAGATTCTTGCATATATGGATTAAATTTCAGTCAGCAAAGATAAAAGACTGTTGGTGGTGTTACTTTTGCTAAATCCTCTTGCATTAGAGTTGTTGGGTATTTTTTGGTCTTTTTCTGTGGCTAAGCATGCAGAAAGGGAAGAATGCTAATGTGGGTGAAAAAGTACAGTGGTTACCTTTCCTAGTCACAAAAATCTCCTGCAGCTGTATCAAAGATCATGGCAAAGATATTGTGCCAAGCACTGCTTATCCTTTGCTGATGGAAACCTGTCATCTTTAGAGCTTCTGGGGAAAATGCATTTCATATAAGCCCCTGCTGAGCCTTAGCAGTTTTCCAGATTTTGTCCAACTATGGTGTGTAAGTGCTTTTGGAAAAAGTACAACAGTTTAAGGAATGTGGTATCTGAGATTTCTAAACTAAGGTATCAACACCAGCAGCAATGCCTGCTCCAGGATACGGGAACTTGAGGATGGGATTCCATGTCCCCACGCACCTGGTGGTGGGTCAGGGAGAGGGTGGTGTGGGTATGGGCAGTGTCAGATCTCCTGTCCAAGGAGACAGCAACGCATCTGAAGCCCTGCAGCAGAATTCAACAGTTAGAGCAGAACCATGCCTATGTCATCTTTCCAAAAGCAGTAGTAAGACGGAGGAGACTAACAGGGGGGGGAAAAAAAAAAAAGAAAAAAAAAATTGCCTGCCATTTCCAGTGAAAAGTCCACATCCACAGGGTGTTAAACAAAACTAAAGGACCAGGTGAAGCTGTGTGTTAAATTCAAATTGAACAAAAGGCAGTAGTCTTCATTCACTTGTGACCACAGGCCATCACAGATGATAGCAGCTTACACAAGTCCACGATGAAATTGGATGAATTCATGGATGAAAAATCCATCTTGCAATTTTAAACAGCAAGAAACCACTACTGGCTCAGGAAGCAGCAGCACCAAAAATCACTGAAGCTGCAAGACTGGGTCAGGGTAATTTCATTATATGCTTGTCCTGGTGTTATGCTTTTAAAAAGCATCTTCTATTTAACAGTCTTGGATACAGGCCCCTGGCCTTTTGATCTGATCTAGTTTATGGTTATTCTTGTAATTCCATAATCCTTAGAAAATCTTGGCCAAATCTGTGATGTTTGAGTACAATTTATAATTTGTGTGAGTGTAATTTACTGCAAATACATTATTGAAGGCAGTTAAAAGGAACTGAAATCATCCTATACAAGCTGCTTCTCACTTTTCACTTGGCTACACTTAATTTCTTTACTAACTTATCCCTATACTTAGCTTTCTTATTGCCTCACTATAGTAAAACAGTTCTGCAGAATAACTGGTAGAACACTGCCAGAGTGTGGGAGGTTTGGGTCCAGAGTTTGCAGTTTTATTCCTATCCCTTTCAGCAGAAAAAAGGACAGATTCTAATCTGAGTTTTGATGCCTCCATTGGATGCTTGGTTTTGGTGAAATTGTTTGCAGCATATGTGAAAGTTTTCCTTAAAAAACCCAGTCTGTCAAATGAAATATGAAATAATAAAGCTTTATAGCAAGGGCAGTGCCTAGAGCTCCTGAGATCTGGAGCCAAGTACCCAACTCTGCCACTAGCCCAGTAAATGATCTTGCCATGCTCCTCCTCTTCCTCACTCACACCTAGATTTTAGTATCAGACAGTTGAATTTCTCACTGTGTTTATATTCACTTTCCATGCAGAACACATCTCATTACTAAACTGAACAGACTCAAGGCACAGACAGTGATTCACGGAAGGGGCCTTGGCTGGTTTTGGCCCAAGCAGTGCCAGGAACATGAGTAACACTGGCCAGTTTCATGTAGCCTGTAAGTCTAGATGCAATTACTGTTTGAAGGACAGAAGATGGTCTGAGAAAACACTGAGGGCAAAAGGAATCTTTATTTAATGTTGCTGGGGTTTGGACCAGGTGTGCTTTGCCGAGTCAAGTTAGTGTCTGAAGCTACAGAAGTCCTAAAGGAACACAAAACCTATCAGTTCTGTGAGGACCAAAAGAATATAGGCATATATCTGAAGCACATAGGCATAACTAGGCATTTAAACAAATGAGCCGTGGGCCACTGTCTACAAGGTATCAAAAGGTACTGTCTAAAAGGTATCAAAAATCAACAAAATTTAAAGGAAGTAATTTTTAGGATGGAAAAAATGGGACTTGAAAGTGTTTTCTCATTTCTGGACCTGTTTTTTTCTTATCAGAGGAATGTTGCACTGGAGTTGATAATACAGCAGACTGGAAGACACCAACTGGACTATTTGTCGTTCCCTAATGCTCACAATGTCCTTGTGAGCTGCATCCGACGCTAATGGCTTTCACACACCAAAACCATACAAAAGTCTTGCAATTTATAGGTTGTACTCCGTGATCTCACAGGTCTTTTCCAACCTGGTTAATTCTGTGATTCTGTGATTTGTCAGTCATATCACACTATGACAGCACTGCTGTACCAGTATTCTGGTGCAATATTCATGTGATGCAGATCTATTAAGCTGCTGCTTCCCTTTTTCTACTGAATTATATTCACAAAAGAGACATTTGGGTTCAGCTGTATTCAGGTCTCTAAAGAATGCCTGAGTGATCAAAACACATTTGGCTCCCAGAAACTTTCAGTTTGTAAGCTATTGACCAGAAATGCTTAACCCATCCAGAATAATTTTTGACAGGCTAACTGAAAAATGCCTAAAAGCCTTTTTGAAGTATGGCTATATTTTATAAAGACATGTAAAATGTCATGTAACAGGTAACACATTCTTGAGCAGTGAAAACCTAAATAAGAGTAAGTTGCAAATAGCATTGTACCAAATATCAGAAGTTCATGGGCTTCAAAAATGGTCTCCAGGCAAAGTGAAATGACATGAAAATATTTTTAGTGCTCTTTCATCTTTTTTTTTTTTTTTCCCCCAACATATTTGCTTATCAGTATTTAAAACAGGTCTGCTGATATTGGGATAGGGTGTACTACCTGTTCAAGTGAGGAAGGGAGGCTTTCTTTCTAGTACAGCTGTGGCTAAGTACTATCTACTTCAGAGGGTACTGTGGGACTTAATTAATGTTTATAGTGCCTCAAGAGTCTTACCCACATTAAATGTATAATAAGAACTATTCCTAATTAACTTCCTTCTAAAAAGCAAAGTTTCACGAAGTTTTAAAACAAGACAGTGGGTGAATTTGTAAACTCCACTTATTTTAATCCCTGGAGTAGGAAAAGTTAGTGGGGAAAGTGGTGAAATTCTTCAATTAATTTTCCTCAACCTGTGGGATTTAATTAAGATGTTAGCAAAAACCTTGCAGGTTTCCTGTGGGTATTTCTTATTTAATTTTCAATTTCACAAAGACAAGTCTTGCAGCTTAGAACAGATTTTGGAAGCCACAAAGAGACTAATTCAAAAATAGATGTTAGTTTATTAAAATAGAGCTGAGTATGTATCAAATTTTCCAGACCAAATTCAACAACTGTAATGCAGCACTTTATACCATTTACAGTCTGTAGTTTCCTTGCTTCGAATTTCTTTTGACAGAGTTCTTTAGGATTTCAGAACATGCCTCACTGACATAATTCAGCACCATGTAGAGATCCCTGAGCTACCTGTGAAAAAACTGACTCAACTGTTGGAATCTACACATCTCTGCTAGCTTGGAATTGTATCTGAGTTAATTAGTCCTGGGGAGAAGAGGAATACATTAGCTTCAGTGGAGTGCAATGTAATATAGCGATATCTGAGCTACCCTCTCTAGATACACCCTCAAGGAATATAATTCCAGTTGGAAAGTAGGAAACCATTAAAAGAACCCACAGCACTGCGTGAGTTGGGCTGCATCAGAGAGGAGCACTTGCCTGTGCCTTCAGGGTGCATCCACTCTCACAGGCAGGAGAAGACCCACTTCCACATGCCTGTGACGAGGTGCAATCTTACTCAATTCTGCCTTTATCTCTACCTGTCAAACGAATCACTGCTGAGAAATGTGAGAACTCCCAAAGTCCTATTTCCTTGAGTATTGGTCACCACGTGGCACGTGGGAGCAAAAGATTGCTGTTTAGAAGGTGCCAGAGTTGGTGGTCTCCTTCCATGTGAGGAAACGGCAATGAAGCAAGAGACAATTGAAGACAGAAAAGAGGAATTGGGAGGAAAGAAATTACAGCATTGCCTTGGAGAGCATGGGTGAACTTTAGGAGATGAAGTATGTGTTTCAAAGCTGCATCAGGACAAGTACGGGGTTATTTGTAGCTCTGAGAGTGAGTCCTGGTTCTGGGCAGCTCTTGTTGACTCTCTTTACTTGCTGCCTGGCTTTCTAGATCCTCTGTTTCTTTCACAAAATTGCTTAGTGCTCAGTGCTTGTCATTAGGTTCTGCCACCTCACTGAGCTTGAAGAGCTCTGCCTTCACGGAAAAAAATTAGCAGTGTCCAGCATTGCCAGCATTTCCCATAGCAAAAGAAGCCTGGTGAATGGGAGTTGAAGCTACATGAGTGATAAGCCTTGAAGCTCCCTGCCAGCAACCTGCTTAACTTAGGCATGTGAATACACCTATGGCAGTAAATGCTTAAGGCTAAGATTTTCAAAAGAAGTTTGAAAGAATTAAAAAGACAGCTCCTATAGGCCTTCTCAGTCTAAGTGCTTTTCTGGACTGAGGCCAGAGCACTAGTCAACTTTCAGTCCTCAGCTGGTAACAAGGAATATGAATCCCAACAGTATGCCACTTGCCTTCTTACTTGACTTTGGCCAAAAGTGTGCAATAGCATCTCAAGTCGTGGAATATTAAGGCTTCTCAAGTGTTATTTTGCATCTTTTTTGACAGGGTTTTTGACAGATGTGCAGCACAGCCTGCAAAAATATATCCTCTAACCTACAGAATTACAAAAAGTGTGGTAATGTCTGCCTAACCCAACATCTGTCTAGCAGTAAAGAATTGGGACCATTTATTTGATGAGCCATGCAACAAAGATGAAAATTAATTCTTAGAGTATCAACGTGGAATTTTTTTTAATGAAATGTGAGACATTTCAGCCCCGAATTATGTCTACCACCACACATAAACATGCAGGTAACTTACAAAATGTTTATAAAAATAAAGCACACTCATTAGAAGACTTTGGAGGTAAAATGCAAATAGCCCAAGATTTATATGCTGTTTAGCAATATATAGGTGCTCCTGGTGAAAAGAAACAACAAAACTTGAGGGCATTTATGCAGACTACATACTTAATGCTACACAATAGGTCGTTTGTCCTCATATTTTATTCACAAATAATTTGAGACCACAAATAACATGAGTTTGCTACAGAAATCACTAGGGAAGTGCAAAGCAGTCTCTCAGAAGTGTTAGACATGGATTTCTAGAGGCCCTCCTCCATAGATGAACAAGCAACCAATGAATATGTTCAAGGATCTTCCATACCAGCGCAACAAAGCTTGTGTCTGTAAAATCATACCAGCTTGGATGGGATCCCGGACTGTAGATGATATGGGCAAAAAATTACTGAGGGAAAAGAAGCATAACAAACATAGTAGATGCCAGTACTGCAGGCTGTTGTCAGACTTGACTGAGTTCTTACTGAAGCCAGGGCAAGCCTGCTGTGGGTAACGATACATCTGAGAGAGATGGAGCATCTTGTAATGCATCTAGGCTACTGGGAGATAGCAACATGACAGATGGGAACAGATGAAATGTGCTCACAGAATGGTAGTATTGACAGGTGAAAGTATTGGTATTTCCTCTTTTAGAACACACTTAAACCACACCCCCACGATTTGGCTATTTGACATTAGTCAAAAGGAAATTAATGATGCTGTTTTATCACAATCATTGCATTATACCAGTCACAAGATGCTCTTTGGCTAAATGTAAAATTTCAATTTTTCTTTTCAATTTTTCTTTTTTAAAATTTACTGAAATTTTTTGTTTTCCTGATAGTGTCTAACATGATGTGGTCTTTCTTATTTCTCTCAGCTGGCTCAAAACATGATTTTGTGTTCAGCTAGCCAACTGTCACATATCAGTACTTTCCATTAGGGACCCTGCTCATTTGTAATTAGATCTTTTGTTTATTCTATTCACAAAAGAAATAGAATTTGAACAGGAAAAAAAAAATGTTGTCCAGGGGGGGAAAAAAAAACCAACTAACAGATATTAATGGACCTGGAGCTATTTTGTTTTGGTTTTTTTTTTTTTGTAAGGTTGGAAGGGACCTCAAACATCATCTAGTTCCACCTCTCCGTCATAGGCAGGGACACCTCCCACTAGGACAGGTTACTCAAGGCCTCGTCCACCCTGGCCTTGAACACCTCCAGGGAGGGAGCAGCCACAACCTCTCTGGGCAACCTGTACCAGTGTCTCATCACCCTTCACTGGAGAGAAATTCTCCTAACATCCAGTTTAAATCTCCCCTCTTCCAGTTTAAACCCATTGCCCCTTGTCCTGTCATTGCAAGACCTTGTAAATAATCCCTCCCCAGCCTTCCTGTAGGCTCCCTTCAGATACCAGAAGGCTACTATAAGGTCTCCTCGAAGCCTTCTCTTCTCCAGGCTGAAGAGCCCCACCACTCCAGCCTGTCCAGGTCCCTCTGGATGGCATCCCTGCCCTCTAGCAATTTGACTATTTGTTTCTCAATTGTCTAGGATATGTTTAAATGTCTTGCTTATGTCTTCCATTGTAACTGGAAAACTAGAATATGTCTGTTAGAAACCAAATAATGTACATTTATGACTCACCTCTAAGTTTTTTTTGCTCTCATTGTTCTCATTTTATTTATTACAATTAAAATACAAAGGAAAATTACTATCCATGTCTTTTGGTACATTACCAGTTATTTAAATACAAGTCCAACAGAACAGAGCTCATGCAAAACAAAATTAAATTAACTCAGCTAGCTAGTAGTTCAAAGCAGTAAAATGTATCCTGTCCCATTCACTCACTCAATTCTTCCCAAAAAGCCTTAGGAAATAGACAGCCTTTGTAGTATGCTTTAAAGGTCAAAAGACTGCATTTGAAACTTTTCCTCTCTTTTAAACTGAGGGGACTCATGCTTGCATTCCTCTGGTGACACCAGGATTGGTTATGTCAGCAAAATCTCAGAGGAACAGTTAGTCAGAACTTAACAATACCTTAACATCTAGCCAAAAAACCAAGCAAAAGCCAAAATCTCAGGACACAGGTTTTTCTTACAGAAAAATACTGTTACACAATCTCAGAGCAAGCAAGAAAAAAGATGATGGAGTCCACGTAAGGTTCATTTAGTGGAAATAAATTCATACAGTGATCAGAGGGATATTTTTTTTCAGTTTGTCCACTGAAGTAAATAAAATTAAATACAGCGCCCCCCCCAACTGTTTTTCAGTGTCAACCCTGTACACCAGAACTAAAATATCATAAGCCATCATTTCAGTGTAAAGTTGTTTCACATCAATTTAAAAATGCTGCAGTTTTGTTTTATCCATCTCTGTGAAAAGAACAGATACAGGACTGAAGAAGTCTACAGAACTATAATGAAGGAGATGAGACAGCAGCCTCCTTCTGCCTCGCTGCCCAGCTCACTGCATCTGCCCCATATGCACTGGACAGGACTCACCGCCCCAACAGGGCACCAAATTCTCAAACCAGAGGGGGATGCTCATGTTGTTCCTGATGTAAGAATTCCAATTTGTGTGAAACAACTTTAAAAATCATAAGCACTGTCACAGATTTACCCCGACTGGAAAAGACCTCCAAGATCACTGATTCTAGCCATCATACAGTTAGTGTTTGATAACCCTTTCAGTGAAGTTTCTTCAATTATCCAGTCTAAACCCCTCCAGTGCAACTTGAGGCCAACTCTTGTCCTGTCACTTGTTACTAGGAAAAGAGACCAATATCCACCTTGCTACAACCTCTGGAGCCATCCCTTCTTGATTAGTACTTGTGAAAGGTGCCCACAGTAGAGATTTGATGTGAGCCCTTTCTTTACTGCTTCCAGAAATTTTGTTTGCATACATACCCTGAAAACCCTTTCTTTAGGAATGTGTTGCCACTCTGAAGCAACCTATGTGCTATGGGTAGTATGTGTGTAGAAATCCATGCCCTACAGCGTCTGTGCCCTAGAAGTCAGTTACTTGGTCAATGGTGCTGATGCATTCAAATCTCCCCAGGAAGAAGATAGAGCTGAAGCTGGGTTTTGCACAGATTCTGTGAAGATTCAAATTGCTGGGTAGCTGGGAAGGCTATTTCCATTGACAGACCCCTACCTAGCCCAGAGGAAATATATTTATATGCATCTAACTCTGAGGACCAAAAAAACTAAACAGCTTAAATAGCTCTGCAGATGTGAGTTGAATTCAAGGATATCTTCAGGCCAACAAAAATCATGTTTTTCAGTGAATAGTCTATTTGTTGGAAATAAACGGCCTAACTTTAATGGAAAGCCAGCACTTTTCATGCTGCTGGTATAAACAATTCCCCTTTTTCCCTGGGGCAGTGCTCTAACCCATGTGCTTCCAAGCTTCCTTCCTGAATTACCTCCTCAGACAGCATCCATCTCAGATGAGAGGGGCCACACCTGAGAGCGGAATCTGTGAATACACCAAGGAACACCCACACCACATTCCACAGAGCGCCTCTTGTTGCACTCTGATCCCAAATAAGTGACCTGCAGTGGTCTCTTCCAGCCTTAACTTACCACCCTCTGCACATAATGCTTTTGGACCAAATTCATAGGGCTCAAAACCTCATGATTTCCTGGAAGAGTCTTGCAGGAGAAACATGAGATAGCTATCATGACCGCTTCTGTGTGTTTATTTTTTAAGACTAGGGAAAGCAAGTTCAGAGATCCAGTCATGTTCAGCCTGTGTTCTGACTGCCTAATGTCACTTAAGGTTTCCTTACTAGGTGTCCCTTTTCTTCAGCTTCTTGCCTCACAAAATGTGCAGGTATGCCACTGTGAAAAAGAGATTCAGAGAATTAAGAAATGCACGCAGCCTTTCCTATCCCCAGAAGATATTCCAGGAACAGTGTTTAATATGTAATACTGTGATCTTCAGGGAAAGCAGATAGAAATTGCAGAAACAGTGTGTCCCCGTGGATGCACAAAATCTCCTCTTTCATGCTAGTGAGATGTCACATTTTCAAAATGTATGCTCTCTGACATTACCTGAGAAGCAGTGGAGAAACCAGGAACCAGATTCTTCTCTCAGGGCCCTGGGTGCGAATCACAGCCAACTTCAGCAGAGGTGCACCCATAATGTCACTCTCATTCTCCCATTGCAAGTCAGTGTCAACATGTTGTCCAAAACAGGTATAAGGGGTTTCTGCTACCCATCATTCAGCATATGAATTTTTAGTGGGGGAAGAAAGAGTTTAGCTCTTCTCTGATGTCAATTAACATTCGTTGCTCCCTTAATTAAAGCAGGGTGTTATTTTCCCAGACTGAAGTGGATTAGAAATACAATGGCTTCAGTGAAAGCTGAGAATAATTTCTCTGTGATGCATTAGCAGAATGACAGAAGAATGAAAGGTTTAGTAGGCCTGCTTCTCAGAATGTGTTTACACATCCAAGAATAAAATGTTAAAACAGATTTAAAAGTCTATTGCCTGATAGAATGTTATGTTCCCAAAAGCATTTTCACTGCAATGACAGTTAACTAAATATTGTATGACTTCCTGCCCTTAAATGTAGAAAAGAAACAAAACTTCAGTAAATTCTCAATCTGTATATTTACTGTAAGAGATTATTGGGGTTGTTTTTCCTATTATTATTTATTGCAGCAGAAAGAATAGCATTGAAATGGAACTCTTTTCCCATATAGACTATCACTGTCAGAATTTCATACTTGGTTTAACAGTATCTGTAGTAGTACCTCTAGCAATGTATAGCCAATGTTGAGATAATTTAGTGTAAAAGAAAAGTCAATTAAGTGTTTCGTTTGGCACTTGTACCTAAATTAAATGCCACGGCTATACTTCAGTGGAATTATGCAGGAATTGGCTCAGAACAGCTTCTGTGAAACAGCCACCTTTGCCAGGTTTAGTGACTCAATATTACTTATTTCCTGACTAAGATTAACTTCTGATTTTATGGATATTTTTCTCTTTCTCTACTGCAATCAGCACAGATAAACAATTTCAAGGATACAGTTCTTGAGACCTTCCTGAGGCAAACTGACCACTTCAGAAAGCAGACCTTTCGCTGCAGTGAGCACCGAGTCCATGCTGACATAGGTCTGGCACAAGGAACAGAAGTTAAAATAATGTGTAACTGTATGCGGGGAAATAGGCAGTAATTAAAGCCATTCAACCATTTAATGTTTTATTTCCCTGCTCCAACTCCATGAAATACTCCCCAACACTCAGTAAAGGATTTAGGCAACACTAGTGAGCTGCAAAAAGATTAATACTAATCAATCCCCTCTTGTGCAAGCTTAGATATGTTTCCATGTCAGTGTTGTCTGATGGCCAGGAAACAGATTCTGCAGGACTGCTTCCTTCTGCCGTCCAACAGGAAATAATAGAATATTTTTATTGCTGCTGTGTTCAGATTTGACTGAGAGACTCTAAGAAGGCAGCCAGATAAGAATGATCTTATTTTCCCCTTTTTCCAGTGTCTTTACTGCTAACTTTACTGTGATGTGACTAAAACCTCATTTTAATAACTTGTGAAAAAGATCACTAGGGCTACAATTAAAGGCAGTTTCATGCTGAATACAATATTTCTTTTTTTTTACAATCAAAATTAGATCAGCTGCCTGGGGAAATTTTCCACTGTATTATTTGTAAGAGCTTCAAGTTCTGCCTGTTAGTGCCTTCACTTGTAAGGAGACTTATTATCCTTGGTCCAGACTGTGCACAGAACAAAAAGCATTTATTACAAGAAGTTATCTGGTTGGTTCTCATTTTTAAAAAATGAGTAGTCAAATACTTTAAAAGTCTCAGTCTCTCAGGTTTACAGCAGATGTCTAACTGCTATTTCTACACTGAGGAGCTATTAAATCACACTTACTCCATGACCAACAGTATGAAATAGCCACATCAGTCTTCTATTTTTTTTTCCTAGTGACATAATTACATGCATTAAAGCACATGACATAAAGAAATTTGATATTATCATTCATTATCATTTGAGAGCAGTTTTTAATTTGCTTATAGTTATTTTTGTCTGATATAAGCTTATTTTCAACACAAGGCCTGAGCTTTTTTCCTTACACATGCTCTTCTCTCCTCATGCATAGATTACATTTTCATTCCATCTGCAATGGTTGCATGAAGTGATCTATCCTTTCCAACAAAGAGAAAAAGTCTTCCTTTGCATATCCACAGCTCTTTTCCCTCTCTAAACTAGGTAGACCTTTGCTCACACAGCCCTAGGCTTTTCCTTAGTTGAGCTAAGGAAGGGATGGGATGCTACCATACTCTCTTAATCCTCACACATTGACTCAGATTGTCAGATTGCCTTGTACAGCTCAAGCCTTTTCTTCTCCTGCTTACTGTGCACGTTCAAACATTAATCCCTTAATCCTCAAGCTCCTGACAAACCATGATCCAGACAAATACTCACCTCTTCTAATCTCCCTTGGGTCTTTCCCACAGCATTCTCCCAGATAGCTTCCTCAGTTCTTCTTGGGAAGAAGTCACATCATGTCTTCTCCAGGACCTGCACTGACTTCAGCTGAGAAATAAGCTTTGCTTAGAAAACACTTGTCATATTTCCTAGCAGGACTTGCACTCCCTGAGTTGCTTCTCAGAAATAACCAGCTGGTGGCTCCTTAATGGGTGCCATTGCTACCATCATCTCCTGTTAGGACAGTCCAGCCACAGAGTGCCCTCACAACCATGAAAACCACATCAGTTAGGGAAACAGAAAGGTACTGTGTTCAAAGGCTTTTTTCTAGTGTACATTTTAATTCAGTCCAACACATATTACACTTTTAGGGAAACTTGCAGTGAGATTCATCTCTTCTAGCTGAGAACCTTAAAAGTTAGATGAATGGATCAGGTCCCTATAATTCCTTGGTAGTCATTGACAGAATGGTGAAGAGAGTAGTCTAAAACCAGTCTCAAAAATTGCCATCTTTCCATATATGACTGGCAGAATTACTTGGAAATATCCTTAGTTTGTTGAGAGGAATCCTTTGTGGTTTTCCTATACAACCACAGAAAACAGACATGGGAGTGATCACTGTGTCAGGTTAAGGGTACATGTAAGTGCAGCTATACCAGGGTGGACTTGCACACTACATATTTCTGGAAGCGAACCTTGTAGCAGTCCCAGGTAGCAGGGTGGCATCCTTAGAGCCTGTGGCTGGCCAAAGGAGGCTGAGCAGTGAGCCAATATTTGCCCTCTGCAAATCTCAGCTCTGCACGGACACATGGAGAGATAAACTGTGGCCCCCTCATTTAAAGTTAATTTCTACATTTGTATGGGAAACAGACACTTAAATACAAAATTTTCTACTAATTGAGGGTCTGGTCAGAAATTTATTTCTAGGCATGAATGTAATGAGAATCTACACCACCACTGGTATCCCATGATTCTGACTGCGGTGTTCACTAGCCTACCTGACGTATCTGTCAGCAGTAAATCTGTCCACATAGTATTTTTTCCACAAGCCTTAGCAAGAGGGAGTGTTGGTAGTCATCCATTTGCTGAGAAGAAAACAGTCTCTAGAGAAAGAGATGGTAGTAGATCAAGATTACACTGAAAATGTACACAGGCTCTGCCCACTCTTAGAATTTGTTAATGAGAAAAAATGTCAAGAATATTCATATACATCCATAATATCCACATACAAAAATCAAATATTCTGTAACAGTCTGTTTTCCACATTTTCCTATTTCTGCCTCGTATAAGTCTGGACTATAAAAAAAGGTGGTGTGTTCTTAACAGTAGACATAGTTTCTGTCTTTGGATCTGTATTAATCCTTCAAGTTTCTCTCTCATGGTTTATTATGTCATCCAGATTTCACTCTGAACTCTACTCTTTTCCATATGTTCTTTGCAGGAAATATGCATGAATTTAGAAACATAGCAAGACACATGATACTCAATAATAAGAACATTTTGAAGAGACACAAAAGAAAAAATTCAAATGGAAGTTCTAGCTGGCATCCAGCCTTACTTAGTTAAACAAGATATCCAATATTCCTTAATTTGAAACTTTTACTGTTTTGTTTTTCACTTAGCTATATCTGAGGTTTTACTGTAGATACAGACTTAGAAGGTGTTGGGTTTAGTTTACTCATGTCTAAGTTTCGCATTAATACCCAGGATCATGTAAGGATTTTCTTAAGCTTTATGCAGGCAAAAGTAAACAAGGCTTTAAAAACAAGTCTTTGTATTTTCCAATTCAATATATATAGAGGTATGTGAGATATCACAGCTTGTTTTATGAATCGCATTGCAGATATTACGTATCAAACAACGTGATTTAACTGTCTAGAAAACGTAACTGTTATACGCTTGTCATATCAACAAAAAAGCTTCAAATGATGCCCGTGTTGTTATCTGAACCTAAAAAAAACCAATTCCCAGATATTTTCCCCATTAAGAGTAAAGTAAATAAATTGCCCCAGACCTTGAGCATTTCCCCGCATGTGACCTTGCATGTAGGACGATGATGGAAGAATGAGAAAAAAAGAGTTTGCTACTGTAAAAAAAAGGAAAGTAGCCCCAGTCTCCAGAGTCTTGCATGTCCGTGAAGCCAAGGGGGGAGAGGAAGGGCAGAAAGAACAGATCATAGGGCTTATGCGAACCAATCACAGGTGTTCTATAAGTCTGTTTAGACCCATAAAACTTGGTAAAAAGACAGTTTAGTTTATAGCCGTTTGACATCCATGAGAAAAAAAATGGCAATCTTTAGAACAGAAGTATATGGTGGGTTTTTTGGGGTTTGTTTTTTAGAGTAAAAAGATTGGGTTTTCTATTAGTTTATTTGCTTGCTTTTTTTTTTTTTTTTTTCTTTTTTTCTTTTTTCCACTTGTTTGAACGTGGTGTCTTATTTTATAATCTTCCTCTCCAGGATGGCCAATGTGTAGTATTGATTTCCTCTGAAAAATATCAGTTCAGGGAGATGGTCTTAGCAGAGTTGTTTCTCCAAGCAGGCAACCCATTGAATGAAGCAATTTTGTCCACAATCTCCTTGGGATCCACAGTCTGGAGGGAGCAGGGAAGCTGGGTCAGGAAGCAGGCATGGATCTTCTGCATTATTCCTTAGTACACCAAAGAAATTACATGGAATTGGTTTCTGTTGCATCATATAGAGATTCATTGTGAGCATTAATGGTGCTACGACCCTCCAGTTAGTAGGACCTTATGTCAGACTGGATGTTGTCAATAGTGTAAGGCTGTATGCCCCATGTTCACTCTCCAGTCTTAGCTCTGTCCCAGCTCTGCCCTCTGCTTCACATGTTATCAGCTGTATAAGGTCTGCCTCCCCACGGGATGGAAAACAGCCAGGGTTGGACATTTTTTAGAGCCTACTGGGACCACTGGAGGCAAAACTTAACTCCTTCAGATAGAAGTTGTTAAAATTCAAATTATTTATAGAAAAGTATTAAAATAATTAAAACAGTTATTCAAACAAAGAACAACTTTTCATTCAAGATCATAGGCAGACAACACGGTGGAGACTAGCAGGTTCCAAACTGTCTTCTGTGAATGGTGCATTGTGGAGCATGAGTCAGTGGTAGAAAACTGACCCACAGTAACCTGTCACCATCACACTGCTGCAGTATGATGAGCCATGTTCTGGGTGCTCTGTCAGAGATTTTAAAAAGGCATTTCAATGGCCTTCCTTTTCTTGACTTGAAATTGGTTTGAGCCTCAGAAGGATGAGTCTATGCTAGCAGCAAATTGGAACCACTATTCCAGTCAGCAAAATAGTTCTTTTTTTCCCCCCTCTTATTAATTAAGCCTTATATTCGAAAGGAGGTGGCTCTTCAGTACATGCCTGTACAAAACCACAATATGACCTCAGGCTGAAAGCTCCCATACTGTGAAGTTTTTTTTGATTGTGGTATGTAGAAAATTCTTTTTCTTTTCTTTTTTTTTTCCTTCTTTTTTTTTTTTCCTCTGATGATATTTTTTGGTATTGTAATTGTGTAGTCTATGAGTACTGGGTCTGTAATTTTAAGCTACCCATAGGCAAATGTGGCAAGTCTGTACATGTATAAATCAATGGCTTTGACAGGTGTGGGCCACTGTGACAAATCTTCTATACTTTAAATTAATCATAAATACATGCCTTTCACTAAGCAGTCTCTCAATCTCACAAAAAAATAAGATGACCATAGAAACCAATTGCAATTTAATTTGGTATCTTAAAAATGTATGACACACACGGGGACAGCTTCCATTAGTGAATTCACCAAACAACTCTTTCTTTTTCTTACTGTTCTTAAAAAAAGAAAAGTTTTGCACCTCAGGGATGCAGCCTCTGTTGTTAAACTTTCTAGTTTGTTTGGATTTTCCTCTTTCCCTTTTCATATGGAGAATTTAAAGTTCAAATACTGCTCTGCATATGTCCTGGCAAGGCTGCCGAATAGCAAACACACCCAGGTTCAGCCAGTGCTCCATTCCTCCGTTCCTCAGAGAGTTCCTGTTTCATATGTTTTTCATTTTAAGTTCTGCCTCCTTGAATGCTATTTCCTCTCTTTTGGTTTTCACCAGGGTCAAAGAAATCTTTAGCAAATAAAAAATGTGAACATCCAGTCATCTACTGGAAATGTGCCCATCCAGTGTCTAAATAATAAGTTAATAGGTTCACAGAGCAGTCCTACATACACTAAGTGGAGCACACAGCAGAGACCTTCATCTGAGCACTTCATCATAGCTAAATAGAGACTGCTTGTCAGATGAGGGCTCTTCTGTCTTAATTATGAACTGAAGAGAAATCAGTTTAGCAGAAAGCAAAATTCTAGCAAAGACAATCCTCTTAAGCCCCTGGGCTAAGTAACAGTGCACAGACCTTCCCAGCTGGCCTTAGCTCATCCATGGATTTGAGATGCAGAGGCCCCTGTGCAGAATAAAAATGGTGCTAAGCAGTTGGAAAGCCCAGTACTGAAAATATGCCTAATATTTTGATAACACTGCATGAAAATCACAGGGATTAAGATTCCACAGAAACTATCCAGCATGGTTCGGGAGATATCTGGTAAAAATAACCTATAAAAAGAAAATATGTGATTTAATGATAATATTTACACACTGCAGCCAGATGTACTGTTGAAGTTGCTTGAAAAATCAAGAGACACTAGCAAGATTTGTTACAAGTGATGATAGGGGATATATTATTAATGGGGCTCGTTTGTCTCTGCAAATACAAATATGTATATGGAGACTGACCTAGTCAAGTGACTAAGAGCTACTGATGTTTCTTACAAATATGGGCTTACATTTTCATCAAAAGTAGAATGTAACCTCAAACTAGCCTTTTGGTCATTCTACCAAGCTGTGTGTTTGAGCTCTGTGTGAGCTGTGAAGGAAGTCAGATACAGATCTGTCCTGGACTGCTGCCTCCAGTCTCCCCCAACTGCCTTGCTGTACCAGCTTTCACAAAATGATAAGTTTCTGTCTTAACAGCGTATTTGGATTGACTGATGGCTGTTCTTCTGCTTAGAAATCTCAGCATTTGCATTGCAGTAAGCTATGTCATAAAATGGCACTGGTATTTATCTTTGCTGGCAGTTCCCAACTTGATACATTTGAGGATCACATCTATATTCTCCACAGACACATCTTCCGGTGATCAAATAACTACTTTATCAAAGCTTCCTGCTTGGAGAAAAATCATGTGTCCTAAAGTGCCTGACCTCACCTTTTGGGTTATTCAAATTCGTCCCATTTCTATTATTCCTGTCCTGAAGCTTATCCAATTCTTCCTGTATATTGTCCTCCTCCACATTCACACTACATATTGCATTATCAGAAAATTTCATGAGCACAGCACTACTTTTTCTGCCAAAGTTGTTAAAAATGTTAAATAGGATCAGTCCCTAGACACATCTTGGAAGAGCTCCACTAGTAACTTCCTTTCAGTTTGGTATTTCTTCTTTCAACATGATCTTTCATTTTTTTCCACCTCACAATTCTTCCAAAACTTCTCCAGTTTAACAAGCAATTTCTTATGCAGCAAGCTTTCTTGGTGACTGAGTTTCATCTCATTCTCTTACTAATAAAATAGTTTGCCACATTATTCAGACATGATCTGCTCTTGCTAAGAGAGTGACATTTCATTTAATTTACATTTCCTTACCTGTTTTTAGCTCCAGTGTGTATTTTGATATTGATACTCTTGGAGATAAACCTGTGGTTGCCCAGACTTTTTCTCTTCTTTACTTGTTAGATCCTTGCTTGTTTTTTCAAGGAGGAACTATAATCTCTGATAAACACATTTAGAACCTTTGTTAGCAGACTTGCACTTTCTTAAACCAGTTCTTTCATAGTTCTTCTAGGATGTGCTTCCAACTGCAAACTGACTCAGTCACATTAATCTCTTTAGAGTCTGGCGTCCACCTTAGATGTGGTTAATTCCATTTCCATTCTCATATTCCCATTAGCAGCACAGCCTTGTTTAACACCATCATCCCTGTTGAAAACTGAGCCAAAGTATTCATCTTGAGGCCATATCTGTATTATCCTTAACTTCATCATCTTTGCTTCAGAGTGGCTATAAATCATCTTTTTGTTTGTGTGACTAAAATAATCTCTATTTAATTTAGCTGTGTTTGAAAAATCGAACTCAGTCTCTCTTTTGGCAATTCTCATTTTATCCATACACTTCCTGACCTCTAAGACTTAATCATGTTAGCTGAACATTAGACTATTTTTCCATTCTTCACAGAATGTTGATTCATTCTGAATAGGTTATTTTTGAGCTAGGTAATCATCCAGTTAGTTCTAGATCCCTTCCCTTGATTTCCACAGAGGTCCAGCAGAAACACTCTACATTTATCATTCAGAAATTCCAGCTCTTTTACACTCAAATCATTGAGCTTCCCAGTTCAGTGAACTGGATTTTTGAAACTGAAAATGTCAATTTTACTTTCAACTACAGCTCTCCAGTTTTATCTTCAGGTGTGGTTTAAAATAAATCAAGTCAAGATTCCTTGATCTGGAACCAGTTCTTCTCCAGTGTCTGAACCACGTCTGATTGCATGATCTGTCTGGTTCCAGTCTATTTGGCAAAAAAGACTGTGAGTTACCTGAGATATTAAAAGATTCTGACAGCAGCATAGTTTTGGGTGATATTTCTAACTCTAATGGAAATAGAGAGTTTTCTATCCAAAATCTGAGTCTGTGCTGTTGTGCTAAAACTTGCTGAGCCACACAAATTTAAGCAAGCCCTTTGTCATGACAAACCAGATCAGACACAAGACAAAACCAGCACATTTTGGTTTAATCTATACAGCTTGCCGAACTGCCTCATTCTCTGCAAGCTTTCACACCCCAGAAAGACTTTTTATGGCACCATTTATAAGTCTTATCCCCTAGAGCATCAAATGAGGACACTCCTATCACTCCTGCTGCCGTTGAAAAAGCATCTCATGTAATTTATTGTCTTTCATTTGCTTGCAACAAAAAAAAGCAAGGAAGTTTCATTAAGTAGGTGGGAGAAGTTGAAGGTCCTTTTCACACTCACATGTTTTCTCTTTGTTGCTGTTTGTACAGGTGCAGTGAAAAACACTCAGAGGGCGTATTCATAAAGACAGGCCTTGAGAAATGCCACTTTAACTTGTTTGAAATCAAAGGTTTTGGTAGCTCATAAACAGGGAGCTACTTCTTCCTTAGGACTGCAGTTCTAAATGTGAGGACCCACCCTTGTATACAAATCCATTCTAACTACCATTAATGTAGCCTGCCCTTGTGAGAACAGCCTCTTTTAATTTATGTTCACTGAGAATTTCAATATCAAAAAAGGGGGGG